>OZ038478.1:152841161-153133661 GCA_964036315.1 Acanthosepion esculentum | reverse complement strand
TATAAACAAGGGTCATACCATTCATTAACGGATTCGAGGTTAATGTATTTTATTATTAAAAATTGTTTGCGAGAGTGATTCTTGCCATATCATTATCTGCTTTTCGTATGAATGATTCGCGATATATATATGACGGTTTAGTAGGAGAAGTTCGGACTGACGCAAATTCAGTCGGGTTTCGATCCTAGCTAGAGGCAACCGGAAACTGATGAGCTGCGAAACAGTCTGTCTGCGGATGACATATATATGTATGTATGTTTCTGTTATTTCGTTTCTCCTCAAATATTTTTGTCCGAGTTCTTTTTTTCACCACGTGTTTTTCTTTCTTTTCAAAGATCTGTTCATTAGAGCAGAAAAAAAACAACAGTAATTACTGTTTTTAGAAAATTAATTTTCACGAACACAAATGCAAACAGTTTGAAGTTAACTTTAGCATATTCGCTGTTTTCTGGTGCTCGTATGCAAAGTCGCTTATGTGCATCTAAATAATGCACACATGCACAGTTATACATTTTCGCCTGTAGACTCTGTATTAAGCATGTGTAAATGAATTTGTTTGTTGTCATACGTTATTTGTCTCGACAGTGAATAAATTTCAAATATGTAATTCAGAAGTTTATTGGAAAAATCACTCTTCGAAGTTCTGCTGCTTCGTCACACAAAATGAAGTGACAAAAGAGAAGAGTTAAAAGAACGAAGCAAAAGGCTCCACCAACCGCCTCCAAACTGCGTCAACAACTTGCGTTTTAGCAAACAACGACAGTGGTATCACCGTGGAATGAAATCAAAGGCAAATAACACGACTGGCCCAGAATATTTGATTTTAAATAAATTTTATTGAATATCATCGATAGAAGAAGGGATAAAAATCGCATGAAATGTTTGGGGAACCCCCCAAAAAATAACATGACGAAGAGGGTAGAAGATTTGGTTTTTACCGATTGCAGTGGCAAGGGTTGAAATCATTAACCTTCAAAATAAATAAATTAAGCATTTACAAAAGCAATGAATTCAACACGAGGCCATTTTTATATACATATTGATATAAAGAACAACGTATCTCGCAAAAGAAGAGAAAGAGAAAATTATATTTACGTGTGTACAGATAGCTAAAAAAAGCGAAGCAACATAGATTTATGGGCTTCGGGTGTGTGCGTGCGTGTCTGTGTGCGTGCATGCTTGCGTGTGTGTGTAATGAGTAAAAAGTCTGTGAGAGAGAGAGAGAGAGAGAGAGATATTTATGAATGCTGCCTTTTATAGTATTGAATAAAAAACTACCTAGCGGGCGTTCTGTAAATCAAGGTGGGGTATTCGCACAAGAGCAGTGCGTATAGAAGCTAATTAGCGTCAAGACATTTAGCTAAACCTCCATGTACAATGTTAGTTGTAATAAAAAATGCTATGACTTTGTGGTAGTTTGTTTTTTGTTTACGCCTATAGATTTTAGATTATTTTTTATCTGAACTTGAGTTTGGTCATTTTATTTATTATTTCGTTTTATTATATTTTTATTATATTTATTTATAATATTTTTATTTTATTTTTAATTATTATATTTTATTTTGTAGGCAATTTTTGGTTTGTAAAGTATGGTATTTACTTTTAAAGAAAGGTTATTAATTTTACGCTATGAGTTTGAAATTGTGATGTGGTTGTAGCTAGCGGAATAGGAATTTGTTTTCGTTTCTACATTTTTAGATGATTGCAATATTTTTTAGATTTAATATTGCATGTCGCATGCTTTGAGTTGTTGTTGTAAGGTGGTGCCGTTTTCCTCATATTCCATGTTATTTTGGGGTGTATTTTTTTTAAAGTGATGTACCCATCGTAATGCACTCAGTATTGGCTGTGTACATATACGTTTATTTATTTACATTTATTTGTTAATTGTGGTTTTATTTGACCATTTTCTTTCCCCAAAAGGCTTTCTCTTACTTTGTTAGATATTTCTCTGGATTTACTTTGTATGTTATAGTATCTTTTTTGTATATGGTCCTATATACCAATTAGAATCATTGGCAGTTTGAAAGCATTTGTTTTGTAAATTATATGTAATATCACGCATTATATAAAGTGATATTAGAAACCATGTTCAGAATCTTTTTGGTGTAACATGTATGACACATTAGCAAGGCTAAGGTTCTCGATGCTTCAGAGTCCTATATAGTACTTGTAAGAACCGCTGTTTCCTTATATGAAAACATTCAGCATTCACTGACCAAACAGTGCCAGTAGCAATTTATGAAATATTTCTCTTAAAATAGTTTCAGTACAGCAGGTTTACTTTCGTCGGTCTTTCCATTATTGATGGGCGTTTACGTTCTAAACATTTGTTTCAAATAGGTGGAAGTCAACAACTTGATTACATCCTTATTTTCTAGTCAAGCGACGTGTGCTGTCGATTTTAATTGTTGCTACAGTTAGAAATCCTCAAATTACGAGATTTTTCTTATTTAGTCAAGTTTTCTGTGATTCTGTAACGCTACTTCCCGGGATTCGATGAAAGTTTGTCCTCTCTAATACCTACAGGGTTAATTCGATGGAATCAATTTTACATTATTGATTTGAGAAAGCTATTTGTATAGAGCTGACAATTTGCATATGTCTGAACGACGTTTGCCGTCATGTATAAATTAGTACATTTTTACTCTTATAATTTTATGTTATTGAAACATTTTATATTTTTCCTGCATAATTGAACACGCTAATATATTTCTGTTTAAAGATATTGTTTAAAAATTATTCTCTTGTGTCTATCTGTTGCGTATTCATCTTCAACACGTCATTATCATAGACTCTTGCAAATATGGTGAATACTATCATTTTGTGTGCTTCAGCTATACAGTCCTAAATTATAGGTGACTGCTACGATATTTCTTTTGTCTTGGGTTTCAGGGGAGGCTTTAGGCATTTTTGTAAAGTCAAAATTGATTTCTCAACTTTGAGGCAATTCCGATATTCCAAGATCATGCGGATAAATATATGTTACGTATTCTACCCTATTATTATGTAAGACTCTTAAAATAGCTAATATTGTCCCGTTATGAAAATCTCTTATTCGATATAAATTTGGTAAAGGGAAATTCTATTTTCTAATTCGGATAAAAGGTGTCAATCTCGGATGATTAATTTAGTATTAGTGAAATCCTCCGATCTCGTTATTCTATTATATCATAAATAATACAGATATTATTAGCGTAATTCGAAAGAAGACATAAATATTTTAACGAATTTATGGAACTTACTACCAAGAGCTTTGAGGTTAGCATATATTAAGCTTCCTTAGTTTGGCATATGCACTGAGTTATCATTTGGGACAAAAGGAAAAATATAGCTTCACTCAGTACAAATCAAAATCATTATGGCCTACGGGCTATTCCTGTGGCTCATCACACTATGGTTGGTGTACATATAATTTGTTAACTAGAGTCAGTTTGGAACAAAGTCAAAAAAGTTGAATCAACAAATGAGAATCGAAATCATTGAAAATGAACGATAAAACTTACATTAAAAACAAAATAGATTAGATCGCACAGTGAGAATCGAAGTCATTAACAAAGGTGAAAATGTTGAATCACCCACAGTGAGAACAGAAATAATAAAGAAATCCAAATTGTTGACTCACCCACAGTGAGAACAGAAATAATAAAGAAAGCCAAATTGTTGAATCACCCACAGTGAACGATCGAAGACATTAACAAAAGCGAAAATGTTGAATCACCCACTGCGAGAACAGAAATAATAATGAAAGCCAAATTGTTGAATTCCAAAGTGAGAATCGAATCCATTAACAAAGGGGAAAATGCTGAATCACCCACAGTGAGAACAGAAATAATAAAGAAAGCCAAATTGTTGAATCACCGAGAGTGAGAATCGAAGCCATTGACAAAGAAAAAAATGGTGAATCAACCACAGTGAGATTACAAATAATAAATAAAGCCAAATTGATGAATCACCCACAGTGAGAATCGAAGCCATTAACAAAGGCGAAAATATTGAATCACCCACTGTGAGAATAGAAATAATAAAGAAAGCCAAATTGTTGAATGACACAAAATGAGAATCGAAGCCATTACAACGGCGAAAATGGTGAATAACCAACAGTGAGAACAGAAATAATAAAGAAATCCAAATTGTTGAATCACCCACAGCGAGAAGAGAACTAATAAAGAAATCCAAAATGTTGAATCACCCACTGCGAACGATCGAAACAATTAACAAAAGCGAAAATTTTGAATCACCCAATGCGAGAACAGAAATAATAAAGAAAGCCAAATTGTTGAATCAACCAAAGTGAGAATCGAAGCTATTAACAAAGGGGAAAATGCTGAATCACCCAGAGTGAAAATGGAAATAATAAAGAAAGCCAAATTGTTAAATCATCCAAAGTGAGAATCGAAGCTATTAACAAAGGCGAAAATGCTGAATCACCCATAGTGAGAATAGAAATAATAAAGAAAGGCAAATTGTTGAATCAGTGACGGCCATAATCGAAGACATTAACAGAGTTGAAAATGTTGAATCATCCACAGTGAGAATAGAAATAATAAAGAAAGCCAAATTGTTGAATCACCCACAGTGAGAATAGAAATAATTAAGAAAGCCAAATTGTTGAATCACCCACAGTGAGAATCGAAGTTATTGACAAAGGAAAAAATGGCGAATCAACTACAGTGAGAATACAAATAATAAAGAAAGCCAAATTGTTGAATCACCCACAGTGAGAATCGAAGCGATTAAGAAAGGAGAAAATGCTGAATCACCCACAGTGAGAACAGAAGTAATAAAGAAAGCCAAATTGTTGAATCACCCACAATGAGAACCGAAGCAATTATCAATGGCGGAAATGCTGAATCACCCAGAGTGAGAATAGAAATAATTAAGGAAGCCAAATTGTTGATTCAACCACAGTCAGAAACGAATCATTTAAAACAGGCAAAAATGTTGAATTACACACTGCGAGAACAGAAATAATAAAGAAAGCCAAATTGTTAAATCGCCCAAATTGAGATTCGAAGCCATTGACAAAGGCGACAATGTTGAATAACCCAGCGAAATTGTTGAATCATCCAAAGTGAGAATCGAAGCCATTAACAAAGTGGAAAATGCTGAATCACCCACAGTGAGAATAGAAATAATAAAGAAAGCCAAATTGTTGAATCACCCACAATCACAATCGAAGCCATAGACAATGGCGAACATTTTGAATCACCCACAGCGAGAAGAGAAATAATAAGGAAATCCAAATTGTTGAATCACCAATAGTGATCGATCGAAGACATTAACAAAGCCGAAAATGTCGAATCACCTACAGTGAGAACAGAAATAATAAAAGAAACAAAATCTTGAATCATTCACAATGAGAATCGAAGCCATTACAACGGCGAAAATGCTGAAACACCCACAGTGAGAATAGAAATAATAAAGAAAGCCAAATTGTTGAATCACCCACAGTGAGAATCGAAGACTTTAAAACAGGCGAAAATGTTGAATCACCCACAGTGAGAATAGAAATAATAAAGAAATTCAAATTGTTGAATTACCCACAGTGAGAATAGAAACCATTAACAAAGGCGAAAATGTTTAATGACTCACAGTGAGGACAGAAATAATAAAGAAAGCCAAGTTTTTTAATCACCCACAGCGAACGATCGAAGCCATTAGCAAAAGCGAAAATGTTGAATCACACACTGCGAGAACAGAAATAATAAAGAAAGCCAAATTGTTGAATCACCCAAAGTGAGAATCGAAGCCATTAACAAATGCGAAAATGCTGAATCACTCACAGTGAGAATGGAAATAATAAGGAAAGCCAAATTGTTAAATCACCCAAAGTGAGAATCGAAGCCATTGACAAATGTGAAAATGCTGAATCACCCACTGAGAATAGAAATAATAAAGAAAGCCAAATTGTTGAATCCCTGACGGCCATAATTGAAGCCATTAACAAAGGTGAATATGTTGAATCACCCACAGTGAGAATAGAAATAATAAAGAAAGGCATATTGTTGAATCACCCACAGTGAGAATCGAAGCCATTGACAAAGGCGACAATGTTGAATTACCCACAGTGAGAATAGAAACCATTAACAAAGGCGAAAATGTTTAATGACTCACAGTGAGGACAGAAATAATAAAGAAAGCCAAGTTTTTTAATCACCCACAGCGAACGATCGAAGCCATTAGCAAAAGCGAAAATGTTGAATCACACACTGCGAGAACAGAAATAATAAAGAAAGCCAAATTGTTGAATCACCCAAAGTGAGAATCGAAGCCATTAACAAATGCGAAAATGCTGAATCACTCACAGTGAGAATGGAAATAATAAGGAAAGCCAAATTGTTAAATCACCCAAAGTGAGAATCGAAGCCATTGACAAATGTGAAAATGCTGAATCACCCACTGAGAATAGAAATAATAAAGAAAGCCAAATTGTTGAATCCCTGACGGTCATAATTGAAGCCATTAACAAAGGTGAATATGTTGAATCACCCACAGTGAGAATAGAAATAATAAAGAAAGGCATATTGTTGAATCACCCACAGTGAGAATCGAAGCCATTGACAAAGGCGACAATGTTGAATAACCCACAGTGAGAATAGAAATAATAAAGAAAGGCATATTGTTGAATCACCCACAGTGAGAATCGAAGCCATTGACAAAGGAAACAATGGTGAATCAAATGCAGTGAGAATACAAATAATAAAGAACGCCAAAATGTTGAATCACCCTCAGTCAGAATCGATGAAATTAACAAAGGCAAAAATGTTGAATCACCCACAGTCAGAATAGAAATAATTAAGGAAGCCAAATTGTTGAATCACACACAGTGAGAATCGAAGTCTTTGACGAAGGCGAAAATTTTGAATCACCCACAATGAGAATAGAAATAATTAAGAAAGCAAAATTGTGGAATGACCCACAATGAGTACCGAAGCCATTATCAATGGCGAAAATGCTGAATCACCCACTGCGAGAACAGAAATAATAAAGAAAGCCAAATTGTTGAATCACCAATAGTGATCGATCGAAGCCATTAACAAAGCAGAAAATGTCGAATAACCCACTGTGAGAACAGAAATATTGAAATGAGTATTGAAGCCATTAACAAGGGCGAAAATGGTGAATCACCCACAGTGAGAATAGACATAATGACGAAAGCCAAATTGTTGAATCACCCACAATGAGAATCGAAGCCATTACAAAGGCGAAAATGGTGACACAACGACAGTAAGAATAGAAATAATAAAGAAAGCCACATTTTTGAATCACTGACGGCCATAATCAATGAATCACCCACCATGAGAATCGAAGCCATTAACAAAGGCGAAAATGCTGAATCACCCATAGTGAGAAGAGAAATAATAACGAAATCCAAATTGTTGAATCACCTACAATCAGAATCGAAGCCATAGACAATGGCGAACATTTTGAATCACCCACTGCGAGAACAGAAATAGTAAAGAAAGCCAAATTGTTGAATCACCAATAGTGATCGATCGAAGCCATTAAGAAAGCTGAAAATGTCGAATCACCCACAGTGAGAACAGAAATAATAAAAAAACAAATTGTTGAATCACTCACAATGAGAATCGAAGCCATTAACAAAGGTGAAAATATTGAACCACCCACATTGAGAATATAAATAGTAAAGAAAGCCAAATTGTTGAATCACCCACTGTGAGAATCGAAGCCATTAGCAAAGGCGACAATGTTGAATTAATTTTGCCTGGGGAATCATCAATGGTTGATGTGTTGTGGCCTTTTGGGGGCCAGAAAGAAAGACACGGAAAGAAGAAGGTAGGTTGAACAAGGGTATTGATATAACAGAAGATATAGACAAAATAACAGTGTTATTATTCCTGGCTGCCTATAATTATTTCTCTTAAAATACAGAAAATGTGGCACAAGTCCTAAAAATGTGGGCGATTGGGAAAAGGACGGTCTTCATCTGTCTTAACTTTAAACTTTAGCTAGTCACAAACACTGACCCAATCATACAAACAATAATCTTAACACCAAAACAACACACTCTTACTTACCTTTCTTATTACATCCACCAAAATCCCTCATTGTCTCAATGATAATCTTAAATAGTCCTTATATGTACAAATCTACGTCTGGGGAGGGGAATAAACGACAAGTTAAAAAAGTCCCCAATGAGTATATACAATATGAATATAATCTATTTACAAAAAACGGAACAAAATAATGTTAGTAATAAAAAAAAACACAATCCATAAATGTGTCATAAATATTAGTTAATGGTTAAAGGGCGAAAGTTATCTAACCCATCCCCACTGTTCTTGTCCTTACGCAGCAAATTGATCACAACCCTGGTGAAGTGTTGGGGTATAGACCCTTGCTTCATCCAGTTGTTGAAAATCAGTTCGAGCAAAGGAACAAAAACGGGTGACTGCCTCAAGCAAACTTCGTAGGGAAGACCATCTAGTCCAGGAGATTTATCCAGGCCAACCTGTCTCGTCTTTTAGTTCAACTTTTGCCATCATATTGTTACAGCTTCCTAACCCACCATAAAAATTCCTGGATAGGCTTCCTCCAGGTTTATTTCAGTTTTTAAGCTTCGGCATTCCAATTTTCAATTTTTTGGCAGTATGAATTTAGAGGTAAGTCCTAAAGCTTGAATTTTGTCATCCAACATTGCCAAATAGGTTGTTAGTATTTTTCAGGACGAACAATTTTAATTTAAGTGTCTTCCCGTTGAACATTGTATTAGCAATCAATTCTCTCTCAAATTTAATTTCCCCCCTGTTACTGATCTTACAATCTTGATAGATTTTATCATGGTTGGCTTATCCAATCTTTCCCTTGTTTGCAAGTTTATTATTGTCAAATCAGAACCCGAGTCTAGTTGAAATTTCACACTTTTGTTTAACATTTTTAAGTGAACGAATTTCCTTGTATTAGCACCGTCTTGTTCGTTCGACCTTGTATTTTTTATGCAGCCATTGGTTTTATTTTTAGATTGGCAATGCGAGCTTTTGTGTTCGACTCGGTTACATATGTAACATTTTTGGTTCCAGAAAATACAATCTTTGTACGAGTGCAGGGCCTCACATCCATAACATTGGTTGGGGGCAAATTATTTTGCTTTTTCTTTGTTTCATTCGTTTTAGGAGACTTTGTTTGTAGCGTACTTTTTTGACGTGAGCAATACCCGATTCTTCGATATTTTTAGAATCCTGCTTTACACTGACGTACCTCTGGCATTCTTCAGCGATCTGCTGTAGAGTTATATTTGGCTCATTCTCCAAGTTGTTTAGTATTCTTCGCCTAATTTCTGCATCTGTTTTTTTTTTGACCAGACAAAAAATAAAAAAGATACAACTGATAGAAAAGTTTATCCAGTTGGCATAACAGACCTAATAGTGAAATATTGCCTTAGCCAAAATGGGTTTTGTATAGATTCCAATACCATTATTTTTTCTGCTCATCTGAAAAAATCTCGAATCTCCAGTAGGTAAAATCTAGGCTACATTAATAGCAAAGATAAACAGTCGCGAAAAATACCCTTTTGAAATCAAGTATGTACTTCTGTTTATACCTCTGCTTGAACATCAAAAGAAACACATTCTTGAGAAAGAAATATGATACATCGGCTATTCATTTGCAAATATCTTAGTGTTTGTCGACATCAATACCGATCCTGCCAAGTGGTTTCATCACTCGGATGCTACTGATCTTGCTGGCACCCATACTTTGATCTTTTCAGTTGCTCAAACTCTGACTCAAATCGTATCCCTCCTACGCGTTTCTCTAGTAATTCAGACAGACACGCTTTTCTACTTGATCTCCTTCTTACCCTCTCCACGAACTCATGTCAAGAAATGTACCACTGATATCTCTAGCAGGGTGAAAGCTGGCATCGATGTTTTTGTGCCAGCTCGGTAGTACCAAATGAAATCACAATTTTCTCCGTCGTTCTCTCTTCAGCAGCTATAGCCCACAGGAATAAATTCTTCCAGGTATACCAATGCGACACCTCCGACTATAATAGACGCCTCTTTGCAAATGCTCGTAATAGGTACAATCTTTTTTCCAGAAGCGAATTCACTTTTCACTGATAAAATGACACAATGGATAGCCTATCATAAATTTAATTCTAGAGATTACTGGCGGATCTCTAAGGATGTACTGATAAAATCCTCAGACCCTCCTCTCTTCACTCAATTTGAAGCATTGTCATCTACTGCAGATAAATCAGAATGCTTTGCTCGAAAATTCTCTTCCAACTCCACTATCAACTTACCAGGAGTGTATTTGCCTGATTCCCCCTTAAAAGAGAATCCCTACTGCGTTATATGCACCTAACTCCCTCTTTTGGTAATCATTTCTAAATTTGACACTTGAGGATTCGGCGATATATATGCATTGTCCTAAAGAAATGTTCTACTGAACTGGCTCCCGTTCTCTCCAAATTTTACAATAAATACCTCGTTGCTCCTTGCTTTCCAGCTTGTTGGAAGCCCTCCTCTGTAGTTCCTATTTGTAAAAACTTTTGGTAACCGGACTCATAGAATTATCATTCTATTAGCCTTTCATCACTTTTTGGCAAAGTACTAGATACTCAAATCAACGTAGAATTGGTTAAGAATCACACTTCACACGGCCTTTTTTGGCTAAACAATGTTGCTGTCGTTTTTCCAGGTTCACCGCCGATGTGTTAACGTCTTTCAATGAATTTACCTATGAAGCTTTACTTAAGGACGACGAAGTTCTAAGGCTGTAGCTCTAGGTATCTCGAAGGCAGGGTTTGAGATGCCGGCTTCTCCACAAGCTCAATGGCTACGAAATATTGGCTATGAATATTTGGCTTAATCCAATCGTTCCTAGGAAATCGCGTAATGAAGGTAGTGTAGATCATTCCATATTAATGTGGGGTTCTTCCTAGGAGCAACGTCGTTTCCTATCATCATCAACGACCTTCTTAATATTATCTCAGTTCCCAACAAAGTATTTATGCAGATGCCACTACTATTTATTCCTTGCTTAATAGCAAGTACGATAGGCCCGGCAAAGTAAAACTGCCAACTGCTCTCAAATGGAAGCTCTGATCAGTAATTAATTGTTGCAAATAATAGCTTGTAAATTTTAACATCTCCAAGACAAAATCGCTTTCATGTAATCACCATAGAGCACCTTTTCTTTCTGTCATAAGCAGGGCTGATGCTAACCTATAGGAGAGTAACATTTTGCGCTTTCTTGGACACAGATCTGCCACGGTGATGAAGTGGGGTCGTTATATTTAGTCAACTGCTAAGTCTACTGTTTGGAAAGCTGGTTTACTGTGTCGGGATAGACAATCTTTCATGTCAGAATCAACCTTGCAGATTTATAAATCTACTATTCGTCTGTGCATTGAATACTGTTGCTATATCTGGTCCGGTGCTCCTGATGCACATCTCGAGATACTTTACAAAATGCAGACTTAGGTTTTGTAATGTAACTGATCCCGACCTGGCGTCGCTACTTCAATCACTTTCTCACCAAATATTTTCATGGCAATTTTTCTGATGACCTTTCCCCCTTGCTACAGTGATTGAATGAATTTAAGCATACTACTAGATTGGCAACTAGGTCTCATCACTTTGCTGTTGAACTAGCTAGATGGAACCGAATGTAGTATTCTAATAGCTATTTTCTAGCACGTCTCGTCTGTGGAAATCACCTCCGATTTTTTGTTTCTCTGTCACCTACAATCTTCAAAAATTTAAATGCAACGCTAACTGCCATCTTCTGTCTTCCGGGACATTTTTATGTTATTGTCCTTTCTCCTCACTTCTCATCAGTAAAGTCTTCTCCTTCTCTTTCAGTCATGGAAACCACGATACGTCCTAGTGGCGTTATCGCCTTGCCTGGGGTGAAGACAAATAAAAAAAAGGTAAACTGAAAAAGAATATACTGGAGCGAAAATCGTCGTGTTTCGGATGAGAAACAAATACTCATTGCATATGTGTGCATATTTCTATGAATGGTCCAATGTAGCTTCTCAGAGACGTAAATTTTAAACTTAACTTTAGTTGTAATTATGGCTGTCCTTGTCCGTTGGAATGCATCTCTCTCTATTACTGAGCTGGTCTCCTCATATAGTTTTATCTTATCTCACACCAGACAATGATAACATAACACTTGTCTAATGTCAAAACAAGAAGATAATTAACATTATCTTGGAATTTACCAACCATACACACAGGAAAAAGACACTTCTCACACTTTATCGAATAACAGAAGACTTAAAGCCTTGTTTTTGGCTTCATTTTTTAGATGTTTTCTTTCTTTCCGATTATTTAGCACCTTTCATATACGTGCAAATAACAACATAAGACAGTCACATGACATTGTGTTGATGGTAAAGTCAAGAAGAAACATGGTAGTCATCGAAAGTAAGGAAATACACTAATAATTAACTGTAAGAAGATAGAATGCAACGTTGTCAATAAAAATGACAGCCCAAGAACCAGACAAGGTCTTGTGGTCATCAAAACGAAGCAATTAAAAACGAAATTAACTATTTGGTTCGTGTATTAACAGACAACAGAGAATGTGACAGTAAAATATCCAAGGATACAGAGGAATAACAAAAAATGTCGTCGAGAAATTGACAATATATTATGGGATAGAAAAATATCATTACAAATTAAGAAAACAGTACAATATTGACCTGTATCATTAAATGATGGACGATCTCTTTATAGGTAAAGAATATGACGATAAACTACATTTGGCGGCAAAGCCACTGTTTGGGAGGTTTTTGAGGATATATATATATATATATATATATATATATATATATATATATGTATGTATATAACTTAAAAGTTTTAGTGGATACTCATATTTGAGTAGACGTTCTGTTTATTTATTAAACAGTATAATTAAGAAAAATGTTTAAGTAATACAAATCTGTCGGATATATAAATACAAAATATCTTTTCTTTCCAATTCTGTATTTTCTTTATCTCCAAGTCCGAAATATTGAATTCACTGTAAACGTTGTTCATTTTCTTCACCTTGAAGAAGGTCAATAATTTCGAGTTGTAAATTATAGAGGTTATGCAATGAATAAATTGTACAGAACTTTTAGCAGCTGAGGTTGAGAAGTCTGTGTTGACTCTTGGATTTATGGGGTCGATCACAATAAATCTGATCGAGAATTGATCCTCTTGTTCGAAAGCGAACAGAGGCGAAAGATTTAAAATAACATATCTGCACACAACTCAACGAAAAAAATAAAACATAAATATAGGCAAACCGAAAGATTCATATCAGCTATAAAGTGATGGTTAAAAATCTAGTCACACAGGTCGTTCCACGAGAAATTATTCATTACAAGGGATCACACTACTTCAGCCTTTTGAGCGACTTATTTTTTTATTTCTATATTTACTGAGCTGAGCTACGCGTAAGTACGACACATCCTCGTTACTTTATCTATCACCGAGTAATTTGCATGTCGATTGGAAAATAAGTAAAAATGATACTTCCGTTTATATTATGAAAATCGGTAGTGCGGACAGAAACTGAGTTATAAATATCCAAACTTAATATATAATTTCATTGCGACAGTTTTAAAAGCTTAACCACTTAATGCCCACTGTAAAATCCCGTATCAATTATAAAAATTAAAAGAAAATCCGGTATATAAAACGGGTTTAATTATGGGTTTATAAAATCTAGTATTATTTAAAGTTTTTTACGTATAACCCGTTAAATCATTATTTTTTAACAATAGCGTGTTTTTCCATGATTTAGTCGAATATAGGCTCCCTACAAATTTAGTTTAATACGTTTGTAATTCCACTGTGTCTCATTAAAAATAGTGAAGTGGTTTCCCATTGTCTTTTCCACGGTTTTGAATTCACACCTGTCCTCCTAAATTAACTGCCACTCAATGCTAGACAGCCCAGTATACACTAATCCTAATCCATAATCCGTGGAATAAAAATAGATTTTTCATTTTCCCAAAAGCATTAGTGGGAAAGAACACAGACGGTTCGACTTATGTTACTAGCACAACCCAATATTTAATATAAGTGTTCATAATACCAAAATATATGTATCTGCAGCCATAAAACGTAAGCAGATATTTAATACATGCTCGTCATACGAGAACACACACACATAGAAGTTTTGATTACATAGATATATCAATCAATTAGTCATTAGCAAATATTTATTTTTCAAATTAAGTTTTTTATTCAACTTATGCAGAGTGGCGATCTTAAGCGAATCAGAAGTCCTACCAGAATTTATTATAGGCAAACAAATAAGATAGATAAGATACGCAGATGACACCGTGTTGATAGTAAAGAAACAAAAAAAATCTCAAAAAACAAAAGTGCAGGCACTCCTAAACAAAACAGCGAACGAAAGAGAAGAAAAGACTAAAGTTCAACAATAAGAAGACAAAATCTATGGTCGTTAGCAAGAGGGAGTGTGTAAAATGTGATAGTCAAACTGCAGTCGCCAAAATCAGAGAAGTTCAATAATTTAACTATCTGGAAGTTTGATAACAGACGACGGAATATGTGACACAAATGCGATGTCGGATTCGAATAACGAAAGACGCCTTTCAAAAGCAAAATATTAAGAAACAGGAAATTTTTTAAAATTAGAAACCAACAAAAGAGTGCTAAACTGTAATGTAATATTGGTTTTATTATTTGGCAGTAAATACAGCATAATTAGACCTTCGTCGGTCAGGGTTGACCATGGGTAGCATCCTAGTTGTCTGCTTGGCTGGAGAGTTGACGTCTGTGACTCTAGACGTCGATGCGAGAGTGACAATCTTTGATGCAGAGGTCGCATGTGTGTTCTGTCTATGGTTTGTTGGAGCTGTCACTTTGCTTTCTGCGGACCGTGGCGACTTGTACCAGCTTCTCCTTCCCTGACTTGAGTTATTTGGTGATGGTTTATGTCCATTTGGATTGTATGGCGGCCAAGCTCTCCCAGGATTGTGTTGATGCCCACAGCTTTCATGTCGCGCACAACATCACAGTACCGCATTTGTAGGCGCCCGGCGGGTCTTCTTCCAGAGGCCATCTCTCCATACACGGGGTCTTTGGGGATGCAGCTGTCTGGCATGCGGTGGACGTTTCCCAACCAACGGAGTGTGCGCTGTCTGAGCAATGTGAACATACTGGGCAAATCTGCTAGAGACAGGACCTCAGTGTTGGGCATCTTGTCTTGCCACGCTGTTCTCAGGATGCAGCGGATTCTTATGTGAAAGTTGTTCAGACGCCTTCCTTGCCTGGCGTATGTGGTTCAAGCCTCGCTGCCATATAGCAGTGTGCTGATAATGCAGGGGGTTGTACACTGCCATGTTGGTCTTCACCGACAGATTGAGATTGGTCCACACGTTTTCTGAGGCGCGCAAGTGTTGTGGCTGTTTTCCGATTCACTTTAAATCTGTGTCTAAGGAGAGGTTGTCAGTGATGGAGGAGCCAAGGTATGTGAACTGATGGACCGCATCAAGCCCATAGTCATCAATGGTCATGGCTGGTGGTGTTTCGGTACCTTGTTCCAGGACGTTTGTCTTTTTAAGGCTGATAGTCATCCGGAGTCTCTGCTGGCCTGGGAGAATCAGAATAATTACATCACATATAAAGAGGAGGCTTGAAAAAGCAGGTGTGTTTCTGTTGTGACAAAGTAACTAGTTAATGAATAACAAGACAAGAGGTTGCAGATAAATAGTGTATTGAACAGTAAATACAACAGAAGAATGTTACACGACTTGGGAGTGAGTGTCGGTTGACCAGCATTCAGTCTATATCACCTATCCCACCAAGGCTTACTTTCCTACTACTTTATTGTAAGTGGAAGAGTCCACAATATCCTCAATAGAGAGAGGACACCACAACACCCCCTTTTCAGCCTGACTCCGAATTGGAATCTTTTTTTCCATTACCAAACAATACTTTATTCAACGAAAAAAATAAAAGAAAAAATATCAGCAACAACACTTTGAAAAAATGTATGTGTAAGAATTACGTCATAACATTTTTTTTCATATTTCGACACGTCTTTCACGTGTTTACTGTAGTCTATTCATTATACCAAAATAATGAAAAAAAATTGGATGGTAAATCCAAAGATTGTGTTTTTCTGGTAATTGATAAGTTTATACGCGAGAAGGTTTCTTCTCATTCTTTTCCTTTTAATGTAAACTGTGGGAGATGCCCATTCGTTATATTCAACCTTTGCCAGAACTTCCATTTCCTCAAGACGATTCAATTCTTCGTCAATTTGATTTAACGAGGCAAATGGAACGTTAAGTTTTTTCTTAAAAACTGGATTTAAGTCTGGCTTTAACTCAAACATAGCAGACATTTTTCTTGCTTTTCCTAGTCCTCCACTGAAAACGTCAGAAAAAGAAAAAATAAGTTCACCTTTCAACTTTTCTGCTTCGTTAATCAAATTTTCGACTTTTTGACATGAGTTAACAGGCATATCCCAAAGTTGAAACTGTTGTAACCATTCTATCCCGAAAAATACCCGTATTCTTCATAATATACGCCTTTAGTTTTAATGTTTTTACCTTTGAATGACGCGTTTGCCCATAAACTTAATAGTGTCACCAGTTACTCCTTTAGCTATTCGGTTCGTTCTTAACAAAGTCGGCTTATCCAATTTGACAAACAATTATGGATAAGTCTGACACCGAATCAAGCTGTAGCCGTATATGTTTGCTACATATTTGTACTTCAATATATTTTCTGATGTTACTACATTCTGGTTCATCATACTTGGTACTTTTAACAAAACTTTTCCTTGTCTTGCATTGCACTATTAAATTCGTCCATTTTACTGCGGTAGTACAAAAAATTCTGAATTTGTTTTCACTTCACCCAACAATAAGACTGGTTGACTTGAACTATTATTTTTCAGAAAAAGTTTAAATGCGAGAGAGGAAGTAATTTTTTACGCTATTAGCGAAAACAATATGTCTGCTTGACTTATTGAGTTCATTTACTGTCCTGTTGGAAAAAATAACAAGATTCACCAACCTTCTTCCCAACCACTGAATTGAAGTTGTAGAAATCCTATTGTCTTACGGAATTTCTTCTTTGTTTTTCATTGACAGTGTAGTAATTAAAACTGGATATCCTTTTGACGTAGAGTTCCTTCACCAGTGTTGTAGAGACTGGAAAAAATAATGATTTAACTGGAAGAACTTTTCTTCGAGTCCTTCGTTGCCAAAATGTTGTGCAACAAAAAAATTACGTTTTTACGTGAAGTTCGTTTCTTTGAATCCTTCGTCGCCAAGATGTTGCAACCAAGTAATTGGTTAAGGAATAACAGAACGAACAAGAGGTTGCAGATAAATAGTTTTGTTGAACAGTAAATACAATAGAAAAATGTTACACGACTTGGGAGTGTGTATCGGTTGACCAACGTTCAGTTTGTATCACCGTCCCAAACCCCGAGGCCTACTTTTCCTACTAAATTTATAGTAAGTGGAAGAGTCCACAATAGACTCATTAGAGGGAAGACACCACAACAGTTTCCGAAGAATGATGATAAGAATAATACGGACGTATCATGTGAGCAATGACGGAAGTTTTAGGGAAAATGGAAACATTTAGAATGAGAAAGATACAGATGATATTTAACGGACATATAACTTGTAAAGAAGTACATGAGAATTGACACGGAAAATATAAACTGAAAGTAAGAAAGGAAGAGGAGAAACAGCGAGTATTGAACCTAAAGACCTTGTGTAAAAAGATGTCAGAACTGGAACTGGAAGGTGTATTAAGAGAGCAAATTTTGCTTAGAGCTACGAGAGGAAGTTAGAGAGAGCTATGATCGCCAACTTCCTAAACAGCCACGGTGCATATAAGAAGAAGAATCTTCCTTGTGAATGCAGCTAACACAGAGATGATATATAAAAAATACTTGTTCTATGAATTACGTGTTATACCAACAAAAGCCGACAATTCTATTATGAGTAGCCCTTGTAATCTGCTCGGTAATATGTTAGTGTCAGAAGCCATTACAAATGAGTTCGTTTCTGACTTGACATCTCTTTATTTTGAACCTATGCAGCATTCAACAAATGATCGTTTGATAGAAACTGCGGGTATAGATCATGTAAAGTTGGTGGCTTAACACTTACTTAGTTATTAGCTAATGCCTGAGGTGAGATTTTCATTAGATCTCTAGAATTATATTTGATCTCCTGAATGTTGATAAAAATATAAAGTATTTCTACTGTAAAGATAAACTTTCGGAGATTAAAATGAATTCTAGAGATCTAATAAAAATCTCACGTCAAGCATTCGAAAATAACTAAGTGTTAGGGCACCGATTTTAATGATTTAACCACGTCATTTCTATCAAGCAGGCATTTGTTTAAGTACAGATTCAAAATAAAGATGTGCCAAGTCAGAAACGAAGTTAATTTTAATGGCTTCTTACATTAACACGTTGCCGGACAGATTAAGAGGGCTACTTATAATAGAATAGTCAGTTTTTGTTTGTATAACGTGAAATTCATTGATACTCTATTGAGAAGAATTGTTACTGACAACAGCATGGGAAACTAGCAAAATCCCTTTGTTCTGTGGTAGACGCCTAGACCAATCAGGTATCGGCCAGAAGCTTACGTGCATACATATCAGGACTTCTAAAAAGTGTCAAAGATAAATAACATTGCTTGCGTGATATGTCAAAATGGAGGCAAGTCAAAGCTGGAGAAAGAATTATTTTATACGTGGAGATATGCAAAAACACGTGTTAAGGCTCTGAGTAGAGTTGGGGGTCAACGATGATGAGTAGGAGGTGAGAAGTGAGGAAATTTAACACAGACAGTCTGAAAGATCGGCAGTAAATACAAGAAATATGAATGGTTTGGGATATATTTAAACGAGAGACAGAAAATAGTAGAATGAATGATAAAAAGAAAGAGAGAGAAAGGCATTGAAGAAGAGAAATACGTCAAGAGAGGAAGGGATCGGTTGAATAGCAGAAAAAGTCTAAGACTAGATTTTAATGAGAGAGAAATAAGGATGTGAAAAGAAATACAGATGTGAAAAGAGAGGGAAAATACAGATGCAAAAAGTGTAAGAGAGAGTGAGAGGGAGAGAGTGAGAGGGAGAAAGAACGAAAGAGGCAAAATGTCTGAGGTAAAAGGAATCGCTATAAAGAATAAAAGAAAAAAGATAAGAGGAACATTTTCAGCAAACAATCATGAAACATTAGAGAAAAAAGCTTCTGATAGAAATAAAAATACAAATATATGAAACTATAAAGGAATGAGAAAGAAAAAAACAATGATAATCAGAAAGAGTGAGAAACAAAGTATGTGACCGAAAAAGAGGCTTGAGAAGCAGAAAGAGAGAGAAAAATTAAGAAAAGAAGACAAAGCATGTGTGAATGTGTGTGTGTGAGAGAGAGAGAGAGAGAGAGAGAGAGAGAGAGAGAGATAAAGAGGAAATATATGGGAATTCGAATGAAAAAAGGAAGAGAGTGAGAGAAGAAACTGTGAGAGGGAAAAGAAAATGTTGTGGATTCCGGGAATGGAATCCTGCACAAATAAATAAACAACGCCAGTAATTGAGATAGAAAAATAAGTGTATTAAACGTATGAATACAGACTTGAAGTGAAGATTAGTAGTCCAGGAATGCGGGTTAGTAGAAAGTATATGTACAACTCTCTGTAAGTGAAGCCGTAATTATCTCTCTCGTATAACTCTCTGTGAACACCCTGTGTACTGTCTCCGTATCTCTCACCCTGACTCAACGTATCTCAACCAGCAGGTATTCTCTCTGTCAGTATAAGTATACTTTGGACGAGTCGATCTTGTGTAAAAGGGGTCTACCCCACAACAGAAAAAATACTAGAGAGAGAATAGGAAGATGGGAAACATGCTTCAAAAAATATTATGATACATTAGAAAAGCAAAGAGATATGAGAGTGATAAGAAGGTAACAGTAAGTGAATAGAATAGGAAGAAAATACGGGAACGAGCAAAAACAAAAGTAAAAACGGAGAAATGATAATGTTAGTAAAATATCAGTCAAGGAATCAGTCAAAGTGAGAATAGAGAGAGAGAAAAAAGGAAAGCAAACTGCGTGAATAAGGTGTGGGAAGTTAAACTTAAGAAACGGGTGTAGTTGAGAGTCAATAAAAGTTATAATGTATGTTTAAAGAGAGAGAGAAAGCAAATAAGGAAAAAAAGACAAATTGGTAAAAAGGTAGAGTCAGAGAAAGAACCCAAGGATCATTGACAGTAAGACAAACTGCGCAATAATACAAATCTATATTGTCCTTGTGTGTGCGCGTGAAAGAGAGACAGAGAAGCAGATAACAGATGAGTAAGAGAGATGAGAGATGAGAGAGATGTAGAGGAGAGACGTATTTGCGAAGAAAATTAGAAACGCCTAAAAATAAAACTATTTACAGAGAAATTGTTATGAAAATAAAAAAAGTAAATAAATAAGTAGCGTTGTGAACATGTTTCGTTATGCGACGACATCATTCGTTTTGATAGCAAAAATATACTGCGCATGCGCAAACGATAACTTATTCGAGAAGAATATACTCAACAGGAAATCCATGGCACACACGCGCACACACACACACACACACACACAAACACACACACACACACATATATATATATATATATATATATATATATATATATATATATATATATATATATATATATATATGCCCAGCAAATAAAATTACAAATTATATATATACATGTCCAACACTGAGGAATTTTGATCAGCAGACCTGGCAGTCGCTTGCAGCAGCGTCGCGGTATTGACGGGCACGCCTGCGGTCAAATGTTTCAGCTGCCCTCGACATGGAAGTAGTGACAGCATTCGTAGCATTTCGAACAGACCTACGGAGTGGTGTCTCAGTAACCCCAGCGCTCGCTGTTGCAGCAGCGTCCCTGGATTGACGGGCGCGCCTGCAGTCAAGTGTCTCTATTGCCCTTGATTTCGCAGTGGCAGCAGCTATTCTTACGTTACGAAGAAGTCTTTGATGATGAGTCTCGGAAGCCCGAGATGCAGAGGGTGTTGCTGCAGCCTGTGCGTTCATTCTAGACCGTTGTGAATTCTTGAGCCTTGATCGTAACGAAGTCCTGTAGGCAGCATTCCCAGCCAAGCAGTTTGCACGCTCATCTTGTGACTGGGAGGCCTGCGTGAGTGCGCTGCGTTATGCGACCTGTGATAGTCGCATTGTAGTCTGCTCCTGGGACTCGCGGGCCCTTCTTGCTCTCATAGCGGACGCTTTTGCAGACCGAAGGCTAAGACGTACCCTCCTTTTGGCGGCATGGGGAAAGTGATGCTAGGAGTGGTTGATTAGGGTTTCTCAATTGCAAAGTCTAACTTAGTATCGCAAACCGTGAGCCAGAATCGGGAAGGCAGGCATTTAAGTAAAAAAACTGAATAAATTGTTTATGGTATTTGGAAAAATGTAGTTAAATAGACAAACGGAAAACAAAAACGTAAGAAACAACTTGCGGTAGGAGAAATGATTAGTTGAAGGAGCCTATCGTATCAACCGGATGGCGGCGTAACAGGAGCAGAAGTGAAACCTTCGTCCCCCAGCTGTGCACAGCAGATTCAAATGCGAAGTATTACTGGCCAATCGGTTCTGTCAATCAACGAACGTCCTAGGGTTTCGAACACCATATAGCGACTGCGTACTGCACTCAGCCAATGCGATACCGCTATGTGAAGCATGGTCACGCGTGTGTGAATAACAATCAGCTGTATACTCTGTAGTGTAGACGTCTCCGTTGAACATACGTTTGATTGGAGTATTCGCAAATTCCGATGAAGACATGATTGTATCGACTTCCCACAGGTATTAGTTGGTCACAAAGGAGCTCAAAGGTCAAAAGTTTTTTATTGTCACGACTAAAGCCGATAAAGTTAATCAAAATCCCAAGCAAGTTGCGAAACACATCGCCAAATTCAGGTAAACTCGATTTGAATGGGAAGTCAAAAGTGGTATGATTTCATCGATTTTTATCCGATAATTGAAACCGATATTGAAAACAAAAGTCAGCATCTCAATACAGTCGGTAAAATTTAAATTATAAAATGGCCAGTTTCTACTCATCACCTGCACATTGCATCGTGCTACTAGTGAGGATATATATATACATTCGGTTGTCTAGTCGCACTGAGGAGCTGTGATACAGCGAAACAGTGATGTCTGGGAATGACACTCACACACACACATATATATATATATGTATATATATATATGTCTGTGTGTGCGTGTGTCCGTAATTTCACTCCAAGCAAAGCAAGAAATTTACTAATACTCAAGACATTCCTTTGTGTTAGAGAAAATGGGAAAAGCTGTTAAGGCCAGAAAACAATCAAAGAACAAGAATTAAGTCAGTTAATATCTATCTATCTATCTATCTATCTATCTATCTATCTATCTATCTATCTATCTATTTCGGCCTGTTCATATCTATCTATCTATCTATCTATCTATCTATCTATCTATCTATCTATCTATCTATTTCGGCCTGTTCATATCTATCTATCTATCTATCTATCTATCTATCTATCTATCTATCTATTTCGACCTGTTCATATCTATCTATCTATTTCGGCCTGTTCATATCTATCTATCTATCTATCTATCTATCTATCTATCTATCTATCTATCTATCTATCTATCTATCTATCTATCTATCTATTTCGGCCTGTTCATATCTATCTATCTATCTATCTATCTATTTCGGCCTGTTCATATCTATCTATCTATCTATCTATCTATTTCGGCCTGTTCATATCTATCTATCTATCTATCTATCTATTTCGGCCTGTTCATATCTATCTATCTATCTATCTATCTCTCTCTCTCTCTCTCTCTCTCTCTCTCTCTCTCTCTATATATATATATATATATATATATATATTACAATTATCGATCTAGCATTTTTGACTTGTATGTTTGCGTGAAGCAGTATACTTATTACATTCTTTCAGTCTACCTTTCTAACTACTGCGATTCAATCTCCAAATCCAGTATTCTCGCTACTTACACGATGATATATAACGAGCATTAAATAATTATATACGCACGTACGCAAAAATATAGGCACATATGGCAGAGTTTAAAAGGAAAAATACTTACTAAGGATAAGAGAATGAGAGAGAGAGAGAGAGGGAGAGAGAGTGAGAGTTAGACAGAGAAAGACATACCTATAGACAGAAAACCACATGGACAGACAGATTGAGAAAATGTGTTATGTATTGAAAAGAACAGAATGTACGAGAGAGAAAGTGAGGGAGAGAGGGAGAGAGAGAGAGACGTACAGACAGACTGAAATAGACAGACATATATACAGGCAAACAAATTGAACGACGACCGAATAGATAGAAGAACAAAATATACGAGAGAGAGAGAGAGAGAGACAGAGAGAGACAGGCAGACAGACAGACAGACAGAGACAGAGACAGACAGAGACACAGACAGATAGACAGGCAAAGAAACAGACCAACGACCGAACAGATCGAAATCTTTTTAGAAGAAGAGAATGTAGAAGAGACAGACAGACAGGCAAACAAACTGAGCGACAACTGAATAGAGATATCGATTTAGAAGAAGAGAATGTATGAGAGAGAGATACATAAAGAAAAGATATAGAGATGGTAAGAGTTGGATGAAGTGAGCTTGAAGTGAATAAAACAGAGAGAAAATAACGCAGAGAGGTAAATAGATATATAAATAGAATGATAGCAGTGGAAACGAGGAGTAGAAATGTTTGGTAAAAAAGACACAAAGGTAGCTAAACAGAGAGCAAGATGGAGAGCGATATGGTATGCATAAAGTAATTGGAAAAAAGAAATAGGCACAGGGAGATTGTTTGATGTCTCTATAAAGAGAAAGTCGATCGAGTGAGTGAGGTGTAAAACAATAAAGTGAAGCAAGGGAGAGAATGTGAAAGAAAGGTGTGACGGGGCATTAGTCTTTTCAGTTAGAAACTGGTAGCGTTGTTGTTAATGAATGACCATTGTTGGCCGCAAATGGTCTCCCGCCACGGCTGTCGGCTCCGTTTGCCGGCCAGTTTGTCTTCTCTTCATCGGGTCTGCGTAGTTCGCCAAGGCACCGCGCGTTGCAACGAACGTAAATCTACGCAATCATCGCACATAGATAACTTTCAATTAAATGATGAATGTCTGCGGCTGTGTAAACTCCACCATGGCGGCACTGGATCCAACCAAAGTGGCCGAACTTAACACACCGTTGACCAGGTCGCGAGGCCAACCGACCGGTCATTTTGTGTTGCGTCCAGCTGAGCTGTGTTTTTGACAGATCCCCGGTCCTATCAAGGCCATGAATCAATTTCACAAAGAACGCTTTTCGATTCCGGCCTGGAATTATCAACCTTGCAGAAGAATGTGGGCATGAAGACATTCGGATAGCGGTCCGGTGATTTTCGTGGTTAGAATTTGAAATGAAACACGACCTTCTCAAATGAGTGAACGTCTATAGATTAACCAGAAAAGAAGTGAAGGCATGTAGGTTTATGGTAATTTTGTTTTGAAATAAGACTTTAAATCGATTTCATTAGCTTAGTGATAAGAATTTAATAAAAACATTATAAATAATAACACGATGATATTTTTGCACACTTGAACCTGAAAATTTAATTTAAGTTTTTCTATGTCCTCTCACTTCACGGCGTTGGTGATCATGGCTCTCCATTACTTCCTGTCATTTGTAGCTCTTATCAATATTTGACGTTTTACTATCCCTCCCACGCACTGTTCTGTAACCCATTTAAGTAATCTCGTTAAATAGGTTATTTCTGGTTTTCCTCTGTCCCACTTGGTATCAATGTGTCCTGTGAGTGGTAAATTCTGCAAGTCCTTTCTTCTTATTAATTATACCAAAGATTTAGACTGTCTCTTTCCGATCTGAAGTCCACATTTTGCTTCCATTTTCCTTACAACATGTGTTGCTCACATGCTCCATCTCTGGTATTCTCAGCATACTTCTGTAGAACTATATCTTTGTTGCTCCAGTTCCCCTCTACATCTGTGAGGTAATTGTGCAGCATTCACTGCCCTATAGAAAAATTAATATTATGTAGCATTTTGGCGATCTTTTTACTTTTTCTTTATAACAATCATTTTCTCTTTTATAATGCTATTCACCTACGGAGAGTAGAGTTCTAATTCCAGTCGTGTTTGTTATATTCACTTACGCATAAATACTCTTGGGAAAGGTATGAATGCACCTCTTTTTCCTCCAGCTATGGGTTGAAGATAAGTTCTTTAGCCTGTGTTGGCAACCAGTCTACAGCAGAAAGAAATGGCAACCTACTGAGGGAAAAATCTTCTGTCTCGTCATTCATGCATAGAAAGATTCCATGATCGTCCAAGCGTGTATAAACGTGTGGCACTTAATTAACTGAATGCTTCGGGTAACTTTTCGTAGGCATATTTCAACTATTGCATTGTGTCTTCTGATCTCTGTCCTATGTATTCCGTGGTTTGTATAAAAAAATCCCAGATGTTTAAACTTCCGGACTTCCTCAATTTTGACATGTCTAATACGTAGCTCTCACCTTGGGCTGTTCCTCTTTTTTTAGAAACGATAGATTCTGTCTTTTCATAATTGATTTTTAATCTGACAATCCTATACATAAGCGGCGTAAAATAACCTCTCAAATTTCTGCTTCACGAAAACAGCGTGAAATAAAGTTATTTTATATCTTTAAATGTTTTTACATCATAAATATCACCATGGCTAATGGCGCCCTGGAAACTGTATTCGGTGTTATCAAGCGAGGTTCGCGAAAGTTGAGATACCGAATCAGCGAGAAGAGACGATTGTGCGGAAGGGTTGAGTAATTGAGAATTTTGTTTTTAATCGTTTCACCCCAAGTAAGGCAACACTGCCACGAGGACGAAAGTTACAGGGAATGAAAGAGAATAAGAAGACTTTTATTTTCTGTCCTTGGTAGCTAATAATTCATTTTGCCTTTTTCTTATCTCTCCTAAATCTCGTTCTACCATCCATTTACTCAAACACGCCAGGTAGGTTACGTGGTGTTTTCCTCTGTCCCCCCTGTGTTCACTTTGTCCTTGTGGGTATCAACATTTCCAAGCCTTCTTACTGCATTATGTGCCCTAGAAACTTCAAATTCTTTTTTCTAAAGTATTTGTCATTTTGTTTCCATTTGCTATAAACCGTCGTCGTTGCTCACATGTTGGCTCCATGGTATTTTCTCTGTCCTTCAGTAGAACCAGATTCCTATTGTTTCAAGTTTGTTCTTCTTCATCCATGAGGAGATTTTTCTAGATATTTCAGTTGTACTTGTTTGATATTGTTACCTCCAATTTGTAATTTGCATGTCGGGCTATTACTTTTGCTAACAACCATGAATTTTGTCTTGTAATTGATGTTTAGACCTTTCATTTCGCGTTCAGTACCTTCTATAGGAGTTATTGTAGCTGTTTTCTGTGTCTGCTACCAATACTGCACATCTATCATCACAGTATAGGTTGAAATCGTCCACCGAGAAGACACATCCTCGCTACACCCCTTTCTTTTTTTAAAAATTTCTTAATTATTTTTCTATCCGTATGCAGCAGTTTGCTGCTAGTATCGGTTCTGGATGCCGTGAAGTATTTTTAACAGACGACGGAAAATGTGAGACAGAAATCCAAAAACTCACTGGAATAGAAAAAATGTTCCAAAGAGCTAAACAAGGTATTATGAAACGGGAAAATATCTTAAGAAACAAAGAAAATAGCCCAGAACTGCTACATAATATTAATTGTTCTATATGGTTGCGAGTGCTGGATAGATTCCTCGCCGTGAAGAGGAGACAAATGGCAACATAGACGTGGTATTGCAGAATGACGGTGAGAATATCGTGGATGGAACATGTGAACAATGAGGTAGAATTAGAGTTATCTCCCTTACGAGCTTGAGTAAATAGATGATAGAACAAGGATTGGGAACGATAGTTAAACAAACTGAGATGTACACTGGATAGGAAGTTATATATATATGATTGTATGTGTGCGTATATATATATATATATATATATATATATGTATATATATATATATATATATATATATATATATATATATATTTATATATATATATATATATATATATATATATATATATATATGTTGTGGATTCCGGGATGAATCCGATATCAATGAATAACAAACACCAGGAATGGATAAGGAAAATAAATGTATTAACGTAATAATACAAACTGTTAATATGGGTTAGTAGATCCAGGAATGCGGGTTAGTAGCAATAATATATATACAGTCTTCGTATTGAAGTATCGCGGATGACTCCTTACTGAGTCTAGTTGTTCGCTAACTGTGACTCTTGTGCTACCATCCTCTATTACAGAATGTCCGGGTATTCACTGGTAGTATTATATGTATACCTCGGGTGAGTCCATTTGTGTAAAAAGGGGCGACCCCTCAATACCCCCTCCTTAGATAGGGAGTTAGTATCTTTTCCTTTCTCTTATGGTCGATAATTAGAGGCACTGTAAATTTTCTCATCCTGCTAGTCCTGTCAATTTCTGTGTCTTCTTGTGGTAATTGAATCTCAAAAACTTCAAAGATCGCCTCCATCGACTCGTCATTTTCTGCGGGTGACGAGCTTGGCTCTTCAACCCGTCTTTTTTGTATTTGGTCAATATGTTTTCTGTGGGTAAATTTTTCGCCTTTTGTGTACATCACGTTTCCTAGTTTGTTAATTATTGTATTTGCTTCCTCATAAGCCATATTATTACTGAAATAGACCCATTCTTGATTGAATGATCTCTCGAGTACTGTAGGTGTATACCGGTTTTTATTTATTTTTTCCTTCGTCCTCTGAATAAATTCATCCTTTTTCCCTTTTTTTCTTATCTCTCGCAAAGTCACAGGTTCCTTTACTGCCTTATATAACTCTTTACTGTTTTCATCTGTGGTAGCAAATGACGCGTTTCGCTTCTTTTTACATACTGGTTGGACATTTTCTTTCAATTCACTTCTAGCTGCACCCTTACAAAACGAGCTGATAGGTGAATCCCATACATCGAACTTTTGCATACAGTCTGTGCCCACCAGATTTTCTGTATCTTTCATTACGTATATCTTGAGTTTTTTTGTTTTCCCGTGAAATTTAACATTTACGATTATTTCTCCTTCGAATTTTATATACTTTCCTGTCACCGAATTTTTTGTGTATATAACATTGTTGGTCTGTTCAGCTTTTTCCATGTCTGTAGGTTAATTATCGTTAGATCGGAACCCGAGTCTAGTTGTAATTTTATCTTTTTATTTAAGATTTCATGTTCCACATATTTCCTTATGTTGGTATTGTCTTCGTCATGCATCCTAGTAGCTCTTATTCTACTAGTAGCTTTTCTGTTCCTACATTGGGATGCCTTGTGCCCCATTTTCCGCACACAAGACAGTTTTTACATTTAAAACGGCAATACTTATTCCAGTGTAGTCCTCCAAATCGATAACATGCAGATGGGGGGAGGGCTTATATTTGCTTCGATTTTCGTTATAATTTGCCCTATATGTTGTACTTTTCCCCTCATTATAGAATTTTTGTTTTCTTTCCGGGGAGGGTGAAGCCCTTGCATGGTGTATTGCTGACATATATGGTCTGGAGCCCCTTCTGTTTGCCTCGGGGTTCTTGATAAGATCCAGAGATGGTTATGCAATGTAATTGGCCCTGATCTGGCTTCTCGTCTGCAGTCTCTCTCTCACAGATGCACCGTCGCCTCTCTCTGTCTCTTTTATAAATACTTCCATGGTAATTGCTCCGATGAGCTGCTATCGCTGGTTCCCTGGCTCCATGAATTTAAGCGTCATACGAGGCTGGCATCCCGTTCCCACCCTTTCCCTGTTGAAACTGTTAAATGTAGACGTCTCATTTACTCCAATATCTCGCACTTCACGCATGTGGAACTCCCTTCCCTATTCCTGTTCCCTGACAACTATAATCTCCAACTATTCAAATGTAATGTCAATCGACATCTCCAGTTGCCTTGATGTATCTATTATCCTTCTCCATATCCTTTCCTCTATCACTCCTATCTGCTCTTTTTCAAAATCCTCTGTAACGCCTTGCGTGCTAGTGGCTTTCAGCCTTGCCTGAGGTGAAAAGCTTAAAAAAAAACAACTTACGTATATGTGATACTCCTGACTCCTCAATGTTCTTCGAGACTTTCTTTATACTCAGACATTTTTGACAATCTTCTGATAATTGTTGTAGTGTTAGTGCAGGTTCATTTTGTAGTTTTGAAAGCATTCTTTTGCGCATTTCACTACATTTTTCTCAGACTAACCTCGGGTGAGTCCATTTGTGTAAAAAGGGGAAACCCCTTAACATTGTGGAGAGCAATAATTACAAAGATCATGTAGAGAGATGGAACATAAAAGTAGATGAAGTCGTATTATCTCAGCAAAGCAAAAAAGTCAAACAATAAACCTAGAAGTGTATATTTTGATGGTCAAATTGTTGAACTATAATAGTTTCTATTCTAAATATTGCAATGCGTATGCAATACTTGGTATGGTTTGTTATCGCAGTAACATGTGTGCGAATATATATATATATATATATATATATATATATATATATATGCGATGAGTAAATTGTCGCTATTTTATATGTTTCACGTTTTGATTTTGCCGACTACTCATTATAGTAGGACCAGTTTGGCACCATCTTTGAGAAAAACATCACCATGACGCAATTCCCTGCGCCAGAAATTTGGAAACGGCATGATGTACAGCTTAGCATTCCCGCCAGAATCTCCAGTATCGAGATTTCAGAATGTTTGGATGTCAATAACTGCAGAGACTTCGAAAAGTGTTGGATGATTTCGTTTGGTTTGGTTTGTTTTAATGCATATCAACACCTCAATGGGTTATTTAATGCCGACAAAATTTTTATTGGTGTTAATATGTTTTTCTTCAAAAATCTATTTCTGGGAATATTTTTCCTTGAAGAAATTTATAGCTGGTCATATTTTTCCAAAGAATTTATGATTGTTTTTATTGTTGGTAATAATTTTTTTATTACAAAGTATTTCTGGTATTAAAACTATTTGCCCATAGCTTGGACCATAACAGGTGCTACCACCCCGGGTAGGGTGAACCTGGGAACACCAGCAAAACTTCCTGATCAGACGCCTTGCTGTTTTGTCGTCTTACACAGGACGCGGATGTAGTTTATCGTCATACTGTTGTGGTGGGATCCACCTAATCTGCATAGGTGACTACCAACTATATAAATAATGGTTGATACCGGAAGACGAGGGAAGTGGAATCACGAGATCCAACTAGAGACTCTGATCGACTGCGACTAGTCAACACATTCTCCAGGAACGTCTTCCCAGAAATATACAGAAATACTATATGTACTTATTGTGTACACTTTCTTGTTATAATACATTCTTTGTTCCAAGTACATTTTGTGTTGCATTATTATTCCATGCATTAGGCGAGATTCAACATTGAGTCAAGACTCAACAATGGCGACGAAGTAGAACGAATCATACGTCAAGTTTCAACAATGGCCACAAAGTAGAACGAACCATACGCCAAGTTTCAACAATGGCGACAAAGTAGAACGAACCATACGCCAAGTTTCAACAATGGCAAAGAAGTAGAACGAACCATAAGGAAAGAAGAAAGAATTAATAGTGAGAGTTTTCAACAATTGGGACAAGTCATTGAAGAACCCAGGCTGAAAAAAAACAAACTATTAATTCCTAAGTCCAACGTTAACGTAACGACGAAGGATTCTAAACTTCTGGATATGTAAAACTCGTTAAAAGACGACTAAGCCTAAAGGAACGTTCACTCAGAAAAATTGGAAAGGTGTCGTAATCGAATAACGGTAATTTTAAATTAAAAAATTATCTACAACGAGACACCCGCTAAAAAGAAAAAATGGCCGACTACAAACACATGCATGGATTAAAAGGAGCACAAATACACCGTGTCGACTTTGAAAGGTAACAAACTTTAAATAATAATTTTTTTTAAATTATTTGTTCAACAATATAGTGACGAATTACCTCTGATAAGAAAATCAGACGTGTCATTGAAATACGCGAACAGAAGTCGAAAACGAAAAAAAAAAGTCCGACGCTCTCTGTTCACGAAAAAAAAAAATACCAAAGTTGATTAGCACGGGCGTGAATATAAAAGCAAGACATAAAATTTAAAAGTCGTACGTTGTTTCGATTTTTTTGGTCAGCTTATATGATATTCGTGGATACACAAATTAAAAGTATATACCTTGTTGCATGAACACTATCAGCTAAAAATGGAGGAACTATCCAAAGTCATATCTGAATTATTAAAATCCCAGCAGTTGAGTCAACAACGTCAGCAAGAACAACTGATAGCGATGCAAAAATATCAAGTTAAACAAGATGAAAGACAACAAAAATATCAAGAAAAACAAGATGAAAGACTTTTGAAAATTCAAAAGTTAACACTGGAGAAATTAAACAACTTTCAGGCAAATGAGGGAAATTCTTCATATGCTAATAACACCATATTTAATTCGCTGGAAACTTTCAACTATGTGCCTGACGAAGAAAAAACGTTTGAAGCGTACTTTAAACGATATTAAGATATTTTCTACACAGACTGTGAAAACTGGTCGAATTCAAGAAAAGTCAGTCTATTACTAAGAAAGCTAGGTACAGCAGAACATAGCAAATTTGTAGATTTTATTCTACCGAGAAAAACAACTGAATTGGAATTCTCGGAAACAGTGAAATTGCTAAAAGAGCTGTTTGGAGCAAATATGTCGCTTTGGCATAAGCGATGGTTATGCATGAATGTCTCTAAATCCGACGATCAGGATTACTTAACATATGCATCTATAGTGAATAGACATTGTGACAATTTCAGATTGGCAGAGATTACGGTTGAAGAATTCAAGTGCTTAATTTTTGCTCAAGGACTGGTATCCAGTAAGAGTGCCGAAATAAGACGTAGAGTTTTGTCTAAACTCGAATCTGAACAAGGCCTTACTCTGCAAAAGTTAGCAGAGGAGTGTCAACGGGCCGTAAAGTTAAAGAAAGAGTCGCAAAAAATCGAAAAAGCTGGTATTGCTTATATTAAAAAAATAAAAAAGCAGTCAAAGTACCCATCAGAGAAAAATTGGAGAAAAAATTCAGCGTATTTTAATAATAGACAAGAAAATAAAAAGAACGAAAATAAAAAAGTCCCACCATATAATTGCAGACGTTGTAACGAAAGACATTGGGAGGTAAATTGCCCATATAGAAATAAGAAATGTTTCGTGTGCCAAAAGAATGGTCACAAAGGATCTTGTTGTAAAACGAAAAAATTCAAGAGTCGAATTAGACAAACAAATTCGAATATCAAATCAGATAGAGATTTGAGGAAATATGTGACGACTGAAAGATTAAAAAAGAATATCAAATTTCAACTCGATTCAGGGTCAGATTTAACAATAATGAACGATAAAACATGGAAAATTTTAAAAAGGCCTACAATAATGAAGTCAACGAAACTCGCTCGAACGGTAACTGGAAAGCAAATTAACTTCGAAGGCGAGGTTGTACTTCCAATGAAATTGAATGGGATCGTTAAAAAAATAAAAGTTTTCATTCTGAGAAATGGAGAAAACTTGTTGGGTACAGATTTTATTGAAACATTCGAATTGTGGGATAAACCGTTAAACTCTTTCTGCAGAAAAGTAGAAAGTAATACACAAACAAGACAGGACATTAAAGATGAATTAAAGAAAAAGTTTCCGGAAACCTTTACACCTGGTCTTGGAAGATGTAACAAATTTGAAGCTAAATTTGAATTAAAAGAAAATACTATGCCTGTATTTAAAAAGAAACGAAACGTGCCTTTCGCAAGTGTAGAGAAAATAGTAGTACCAAAGAAGTTGCAGAAAAGAATCCTACGGGACTTTCATATGGGTCATCCGGGGATTAATAGAACAAAAAGCTTAATGCGAAGTTTTGTATATTGGAAAGGAATGGATGTGGATATCGAAAACATGGCTCATCGATGTAAAGGGTGTGCGTTAGCAGCTAAGGCACCACCTATAGTACACAAACCATGGCCAAAGACGGATCATCCGTGGGAAAGATGACACATTGATTTCGCTGGTCCAGTAGAAGATTATTACTACTTAATAGTGGTAGATAGCTTTACAAAATGGCCGGAAGTACTACGCTGTAAAAAGCCTACGTCCAATACCACAACAACTTTTTTGCATGAACTATTTGCACGATTCGGTGTGCCAGAGTGTATTGTGAGTGACAATGGTACACAATTCACTTTGACGAATTTAAGGAATTTTGTGAGTTATATCAAATTAACCACATAACGACGCCGCCGTATCATCCGAGATCCAATGGACTCGCAGAAAGATTTGTAGATACGTTAAAGCGCGCTCTGAAGAAAGCCTCAGGAATTCCAACGGAAAAGGCGCTTCAGCAATTCCTACAAGTATACAGAATCACGCCTAACCAGAGAACACCATCAAACATGGCACCAGCTGAACTAATATTCGCTAGGAAAGTTAAGTCAGTGTTTGACAAGCTTTTGCCAGGAAGAAATAGAATAAAGAACACTATGTATACAGCTAGAAAAAGATACACCCCCGGAGAGAAGTTCTTTTTCAAGTGCTATAGAAACAACATTGAGTTCTGGGAGCGAGGCATAGTGGATAAGAGAATCGGTGACCTGATTTACATAATAAAAGGGCCGAAGAATACTCATAAAAGGCACCAGAACCAACTCAAAAAATGCTACGTGCTAGAGCATGAAGAGAGTATACCGGATGAGGAGGAAGATCTCATTGATGTAATGTATGATACTTTTCAAGTAGAACCTCCGCAGAGTGCTCATGAACCGAGAAGATCCGGTAGGAAACGAAAGTTCATGGACCCATTGGACGTGAATCCAAAACGAAAAAGATATTGAAAAAAAAAACAGATATACATATGAACTATGCAAAGGGGATCTACAAAGTAATAACCATAATCATCATCCCATATAGAAGCCAGTTGAAATCCAAAAGGATTCCAAGGCTTGGGAGGGGGGTGTTGTGGTGGGATCCACCTAATCTGCATAGGTGACTACCAACTATATAAATAATGGTTGATACCGGAAGACGAGGGAAGTGGAATCACGAGATCCAACTAGAGACTCTGATCGACTGCGACTAGTCAACACATTCTCCAGGAACGTCTTCCCAGAAATATACAGAAATACTATATGTACTTATTGTGTACACTTTCTTGTTATAATACATTCTTTGTTCCAAGTACATTTTGTGTTGCATTATTATTCCATGCATTAGGCGAGATTCAACATTGAGTCAAGACTCAACACATACCCAGGACGAAAAAGTGTTGTATGAGTCTAATTATTATTACGAAGGTGTTTGTAGTGATCACTAGTGATGGAAACGTTATGCCTTCTCACAGTACCTCAGACCAAACACAGTGGCTTACATCAAGTCTCTTGAGGAGGTAGTGCTGCTCTGAGGCAAGAAGGTGCTCGCTGGAAGACCCTAATATATGTCAACAATTGTCTGAAACATGCGAAACAAACAGGATAACCCAATCGTGGCTGTCAAACAATTTTTGCAACCGCATTGCACCTACACCTGGCCACATAACTTTCCAAACTGCAACCTCCTTGATTATTATGTGTGGAGTGCCAAAGACGAACTGAAGGCAAAGCATTCACAAACTTAAACAAAGAAAGCGTCAATAACAGATGCAGGAGATCTCGAAGACGTTTGGAGCCCGTAGTTGAAGCCAATTACGATTTCATTGAAGAAATTTACGCTGTCGTATTTCAAGATATTGTTGTATAATTTTGATAAATATATCTGTTAAAATGAGATGTCAGTGTTATTTTCAATTTCGTAATTTAGACTACAATTTATCCATCACACCGTGTATATACTGTCTGACAACTGTTTCTGTTTCTGCTTATTTTATGCAGATCATCCAATTGGTTTTTACGTGTGTGCGGCATTTGTTGTATGCGTTAATTTGATTAATTTAATTATCTTTAATTTGATTAAATTAAAATATTTAGTACTATTTTTGATTTCGAGTGATGTTAGCAAATATGTCAAAAAATATAGAGATATTTAAAAAAGAAAAATTTTCTTATATAATCCAAACGAGAAAAAAGTTGTATCATTTTACTTTTGAACATTTTTCCTTATATTTTGGCGCTGTTGTAGAGGCCCAATGGTTTATGAGTTTTTAAAATCATTTCAACCCAAGCAAGGAGGAAATGCCACTAGTTCGTAGGGGGGTTATAAAGTGAAAGTGAGAAAAAAGACTGGGTATTGCGGGGACTGGAAAAAGGATAAAAGATGAACGTAATTCAAGAAGATAGATAATAGCAAATGACGTTGTATTGACATTTTTGAAGGTAGTAATGATCAGGGAAGCAAGTAAACGGAATTGCGTTCCATAGACGGAAGTGTGAGAAGAGAACCTGTTCGAGTAGACGTGTCAGTCCCATTTAATTATTTCAACAGTAAAAGGGTGGGGCATACATGCCAATCTAGTAGTACGCTTAAATTCATGTCGTCAGAGCAGTAGCCATGAAATTGTTAGTAGAAAATAAAAAGAGAAACCACGTCACATCGGTGATAAAGTAACTGGAATCGAGATGCCAGATCAGGATCGATTACATTGCAGATGCTTCTTTGGATTTTGTCAAGAACCTCTAGATGAATGCTTATATATATATTTTTAAGCGATTCACTTCAAGCAAGGCGGGAGTGCCACTAGTATGCAAAGGACTACGGAGAGTGTAAGTAAGAGAAAAGACAGGGTATAGGGAAGTTGAAAAGGGGAAAATATGGAGGATAAAAGGAAGAACGGGAATCACGACAACAGAAGTTGTCGATTGACATTATATTTAAATTTTTGAAAATTATAGTTAACAGGGAAGCAATTAAGAGGAAGGGAGTTCTACTGTCGGGAAGTGCGAGTGAGGAAGCTGTTGGAGAAGAAGAGGCGATTACGTTTAACTGTTTCGACATTAGTTTTGGAGAAAGATGACAACATAGTAACACGCTTGAATTCCTGCAGTCGGCGTACCAGTGAAAATAGCTCTTCAGAGAAAATGCCATGAAAATATTTATAGAAAAGACAGAAGGAATCCACAGTACGTTGCTGAGAAAGTGACTGGAGTCGAGACCCCAAGTCAGGAACGTTCAAATTGCATATCCGTTTTTGGATTTTGTCGAGAACCTCGAGAGGAACAGTGGGAGTATCAGACCATATATGGCAACAGTATTCCATTCGTGGTATATTTGTAGAAATGAAGGATAAATTCAACAAAAAACCCCTCTGGGGTGACATAGAGGATCAAATTTATTTGCGGTAGTTGCACAGGGAAGTTTCTCTATGGTAAGTGAATGACAACAGATTCGTTTTGGATGCATTAAATTTCACAAGGCATTCCCTACCCCAGTCATCTACAGATTGGAGGTCGTTTTCGATACCAACGGCTAGGTTATGTTTGTGGATTTGCTACTGAGAAAGGGGTAAATGGTAGTGTCGTCTGCGTAGATGCCGATTTGAGAACTGATAAAGACAGTAAGACCATTGATGAAGATCAGAAGCAGACCAAAGATAGAGCAGTGAGGAACACCAGCGTTCGTATGGAAGGAACTGTAAGAGAACCCGTTCAAGACAACCTTTATTGCACGGTTAGACAGGAATGATTGCATCAAGTCAAATAATCGTCCTGTAATACTGTATTCCTGGAGCTTAAATAGAAGGTCAGCATGCCAAACCCTATCAAACGCCTTCGATATATCTAGAGAAACAGCTCGAGCTTCGAGAGTAAGCACATCAGCGGTAGACCAGGTAAACGGAAACCATATTGCTTGTCAGAGAGCAGATCATGGGAGGTGAGATGCTTAACTACTTCGGCATTGATTAGAGCCTCGAAGAATTTGCCGAAACGTGGTGAGAGACTAATGAGACGCTAGTTAGATGGGTCAGAAGGGTTTCCATTCTTAAAGATCGGAAGGACAGAGGAGTACTTCCAAAGGGTGCAAAGCAAGAATCTGCACGACAATAGTTCTAGTGTTTGGAGAGAACTGCAGTCAGTTCAATTGCACATTTCTTTAAGATTATGGTTGGTATCTCTTCATCGCCACTTTTGCTTTATGAGAGTCTAATTTAGAAATGATGTCTAATACTATCGACACGTCTAACATCTAACTCAGTAGAGACTCAGTTCTAGAGAAAAATCAAGTGTCGGTATCCCAGATGACTCGTGTGTTGATTTTGATGAGAATTTCCGAGTAAAGTATTCCACCTTATCAGCTGAGGATGTCAGGATTTCGAATTGATTGAATAGAACAGGGATTAAGGATTTGCTGTTGTTCAGCACACATTTGAAGAGCCGCCAATAATCTTTAGAACCAAACTTGCGAGATGCAATACGTTGCTTCTTCCTATCAGGAAACAGTAACTTTGCTTCATTGAGGACATACTTGTACTCATACGAGTAGAGACAAATATATATATATATATATATATATATATATATATATATATATATATATATATATATATATATATATATATATATATATATAGTTTCATAGTATGCTATATTTATGTGTTGTAGTGTTTAGTATCAGGGATATAGCGTATGTAAATATAAAAGTTTGTATCTGTCTATATTTCTGAGATGGGGTTGGGGCACATTACTTACATTATTCGGACTATTGTCCTAATCTTCAGGTGGTTGGAATGACGAAATGAACCTTTTATTTCGATTACTGGGGGTAGACTGTTCTAGTTTCACGTGCCATGTTTAAATGTGTGCCAGTTATCTCCTGTTTCACCCTGAAAGTTCTCTACTGCCTTAACTGCGTATTGAACTCACACTCTTTGGGTCCTGTCACTGGATCTAATCAACGTCTTTATCTACTGTGCCATGTTTCCTTGACGTAATCTCTGTATGAATTTTGGGGTATTATAAAACTAAAGTCTTCAGCAACCCTTTTTTACCAGTGCTCATATTGCAACTTTTGCTGTTATCATACCATATTTTTACCAGATCTCATATTGCAACTTTTGTTGCTATGCTTGGTTGGCTCAGGAGATTTTTGTGGCCAAACATCTGTGCTGATTCCTTAAGTTTACTTACAATTATAACAGCGAAGATTGCAATATGAACACTGGTAAAACGGATGCTGAAGACATTAGGTTTATAATACCCAGGAATTCATACATAATGTAAATAATATAGAAGTTTGGTTGAATAATATCGACACTTTCTGTCTGTCCAAATTGTTGAAAACTTCAAATTACCTAATTACTTGTTTCATTTAATTGTTTTTTCCGCTGAGTACGTTCGAACGTTGTTACATTCTTTTTCAAGGATTGTGCTTTGTGTCTGTTTAAGTAACTGCTTTTGGTTAATTCCGGTTGATGTGATTTGTTTATTTAATGTCATATCAACATCTTATGTGCCATTTAATGTCGAAATTCAATTCTCTTTGGAGCTTTCAAGTCATAAAATATGATATATTTTATTCTACTTTCACAATTGAATGCATGGTAGATTGCATGGTAGATTATATTCTTCTTTTGTGTATATACGTGTTTGTGTGGATTTGGTTTGTTTTGGTTTATTTTGCTTCAGGACATATCAACACCTCAATAGGTTATTAATGCTGAAGATTTTTAGGACAGTTTCGAATAAATAGAATATGTATTCTTTGTAAGAAATCAATTTTCAGATCTAGTTTCATTGATGTATTTATGTGAATATGTATTTTGTCGATAGTTGATGCTTGCTAGTAATATTTATTTTATTTTTTCCCAAAATTTATTCCTGGTAATATTTTTCAAAAGTGAATAGCTGTTATTTTTAATGTGAAAATCTATTGTTATATTTCATAGTGTTTTTATCCCAGTTTCAGGGTCAACTATTTGCCCATAGCTGGGGCCCTAACAGGTGTTACCATTCGGGGGAGGGTGGATCTGAGAACAACAGCATTTAAGATATATTTCCACCTTCCTCAAAACCTTCCGATCAGAGGCCTTGCTGCCGAATGCAGTTTAGTCTCATACCCAGGACTGGGGAATTCCGGCGTTCTCTTGTTTGTTGCAACCAATTTAATGTTACTCAATATGGCATCATTTAAGCGGTCATGAATTTCAGATTAATAACACTTTCAGAGACTGAACCAATTTTTTATACAAAAACGTAATGGCGAGGAAGAAATATAACAAAAGTCGGTTATCGTTTATATCGAAACGTTAATGATACAGAGACGCTGAGCTTTTAAATCTAAATTATACCTAAATGTTTAAATTTTATTAGAGTAATTCCAGCAATAAAATCATTATCAATCTGAAGAGGGTCCCTTTTCGTCAGGACCCGACATGCTGAGAAGGTTTTATCCATTTTGTCATTCATTTACGACTATTATTCTGACATATATGGTAATGATGTGAATAGTCGTAAAATCGGCTAAAGGTAATGGACGCCGTCGATGGTTTTGATAGAACGAAGTCATCGTGCACGAGAATTTGATCGTACTGATCTTGTTCAACTGCTCGTCACACAAGAGTGTACGCTCACTCCCAGAAACTGTCATTAATGTCCCCTCGGTATTGTTGCCATTATTTATTACCTTTTTGACATGTCTGGAGTCAAATTATTTGCATGATTTTGTTTATGACACCGCAGAAAAATAACGGTAATTAACGACTTGTAGGCTGGTTTGGTTGATTATGTTTAGCAGTATATCAATCTCTATGGGTTATTTACTACCGAGATATTTGGACGCAATTGCATTCTTTCAAATAAAGATTGTTGTACATAATTTCAAGGTAATCGTAATTGTACATAATTTTATACTTTCAGGGTAATGGTATGTTTTTATAGATATATAGTATGTACATGATCTGTTGTAGGTATTATATGTGATGATATGAATTTCTTTTCGACATTTCTTTAACGTAGAATATCATGTTGACTGTGCCAGTAGTATAAAATAGCAAATGACTTGATTGTTTAATATTGAAAAAGAACTAGTTTCCGTCGATTTTTACAAATCATCTCCATGTTTGTTACTTTCTAGCTATCATATTCAGGAATGATAAAATCTCGGCATTTGTCGACATTTTAAGCTGAAACTACTTGAACGAAAAATACTGTTTCCCTGTTCGTTTACCTTCCCTCATGCTGATAATCAGTTTAGATTGGAGGATTAGATTTCTCAATATGAATAAATGTTCTACATTTCCATGTGAAATCCCTGTAAATCAATCACAGATATTATCATTCTGTCTTTTTGTTTGTTATTCCACCGTAAAATTCGTAAAATGAAAGAATTGTATGAAATTAACGGCTTACGAGGGTCGTTCAAAAAAGTCTAAGGCTCACCGAGAAAGAATAGCCTGAAAATGTTTGATGTGGCAACACACTAGAACTTATGAAACTAGAGAAATTAATTCAGATTTCTGTCTCAATTTCTGTGCAGGTGAGACCCATAAAAAGTGAAAGGTATACGACAATTCTAAAGATGGGGAAAATGGACGTTTGAGCCGTCGTAAACTATCTGCAAAAGAATGGCATGACACCCCAAAAATTCTATGAGGACATGGTACAGACACTTCCTGAGGGTTTCCTCTTCCTATGCAGCTTTGACGAAGTGGACTGCGGAATTCAATCGGCGCAGGGATAGCACAGAAATTGACACTAAATCAGGTTATCCAAAAGCCGCAAACTTCGAGGAAATCTTTCGTACCATTCACCGTATGGCTTTGAATGACGGACGTCGTATTGTCCAGCAGATAGCTAAGTCCATAGCTCGGTCCATAAATAAGCGGTCTGAAAGATGGGTCCTAAGAATACTGATAGCAGAGCAGAAGTTGAAATGTGTTGACATTTCCAGGACAGTTCTGACATGCTTTCAGGCTGACCCTGAGAATTTCTACGGTATATAGTAATTCAAGATGAAACCTGGGTTCACCACTTCGAACCTGAATCAAAGATTCAAAGCAAACATAGGAAACACTCTGGTTCTCCACTCCGAAGAAGTTTAAACAGGTAGCGTCTGTTGGCAAGTTGATGGCTTTTTGTTTGGTATTCTGAAGGCATAATTATGACAGACGAAAGAGAAAGACTATTAATAGACAATACTATGCATCAGAATTAAAACACATGAAGGAAGCAATCAAGTCGAAACGTAGATAGAAGCTGAGGACATGTGTGCTCTTGTTTCCGGATAACATATCCGTTGACACTGCTCAGGTTGCGGTAGATAAAGTAGCCTAACTATAACCTTGAATTAATACACCATCCCCTTACTCACCAAACCTAGCTCCATCTAACTTCTTGTTTCCTAAAACTGTGCGGTCGTCATTCTGGAAACGCTAATTGTTATCATATGTGCTGTGGAGAATCTTTTCGAGGACCAGGATGTGACCTTCGTTTGTGATGGGATTGCACTGCTTAAGCATCGTCGGACCAAGTGCATTGATGTCAACAGGGACTATATTAAAAATAATGAAAACTGTCTTGTTTCTCCAACTCCTTCTGGGTGAGTGTTAGAACTTTTGAATGTCCCTCGTACATACACTACCTTAAAATCTCAATTCTAGCGTCTTCGATTAGTTAAAGTGTTTTTTTAATTAATATTTTATTAATCGTAGAAAATCACATGGTAATATTTTAGTTACATGCTTTAATTTTGGGAAGGCTCCCTGTTTTACTTTTTAATCACCACCGTTTGCTAAATGGTCATAAAACGAATGAGCGGATGTAATGTTTAATCCGAGTTTTCAGTTTTTGTGGAGGGGGTGGTAAGAATCCTAATCCGGGAAGACAGTGTCACTTCGTCTAACCGAGAAACCAACAACGTAGTCTCTCAGCAAAGGAGGTGGGAAAAATGAAAACTCATGACAATAACGATGGTTGCCTTATCATGGCGCATAATGCCACACATGGTCTGATCGATTTTTCACTTTTTAGAAAATCAACATTGCACTCTCTTCAGTGGCTGGGTGCTGATTAGATAAGTACTGATATCAGAGATGAGATTCATAGCTCTTATTGAGCGTTTAGTCTTAAATATCGTCTGAGAAATGTATAGAAATACATAGATATTTACTTACAAACTGACGTCAGAATTTGGCTATTCCAAGACAACAATCCAAATAATATCTTTTGTCTTAAATGGATAACATATTCAAGTCTGAATCCTAATTATAAATCACCACAAGCGAAATATTCAATCTTTTACTCTATTCGATAAGGAAAAATATGTAAAAAAATTATAAAAGATTAAAACAGAAATAAGATTTGTTAGATCATTTGGTAGATCACACTTAATAAAAACAAAAAAAACAGATAAAAGTGTGTATAACACCATGTTAATGTTGGGTACACATTATAAGAGAATATGTTTAATTTGCATTGTGTATTGAAAATCACACTAAAACATGTGCCCCGTGTAATATATTATATCATAGTTAAATTGGTTGCGGGCACCTTGAGGCGGTTTAATGGTTAGCAAGCTTGCCTCGCTAGAAAAATTACGACTTAGTAGTGAGTTCGATCCTCACTGGGTTCCACATACTTTCGCCCTTGTGACACATGTAAGCTAGGCTTGGAAAATTACTATAGTTAAATTGGTTAGTATAATTTCCCTTTGAATTAAAGAGTTATATTTCATATTACAACGAGTTAGCAATAATGTGCTTGTGCCATACATCTTGCCAATATATATTTGTAAATCTTCAGTATATTATACATTTTAACAAGCTGCGCTATAAAGCTTTCACTGATCACCGGAATGAAATCCGAAAGCTACGATTTTTTAATCTTTAAACTCGTCTCCTCAAAAATCTGTAATGATTTTGAAAAATATTTTCTGTCGTTATTTATCATGTTAAATCCCAACTTTCAAATTGAGTCTAATACCACAGTTCCAAAGACAATCTGACCTAATGCCACCCGCCTATCAATCACAATGCATAACTTCACATCAGATCCAATCAAACGAACTAATTTCGCATTACAAATTGAACAGTCAGAGGCACTGAAATTAATATTTTGCTTCATTGATTGATTTGTTTTTACAGGTTGTTAAAAGACATAAGATATTTTTAGATTGTAACAAGTTTTGGAGATAATATGATGTACTAATAGAACAACTACTAATTTACCCAAAGAGTAGATCCATACCTTTTGCAAGTATATTGCGTGTAAGTTAATATAACGAACCCGGCTGGAATAGGAACTAGCTTCTCCGATTTCCAAGTTCGAGCCCTTATCCATTACACGACTCGCACATCCACATTTACAGCAACTGGTATTACCAAGCGGTCACGTATCTAGGTTCTGACCAGGTTGTACGTTGCTTAACTTCGATGATCCTATGAAAAATGTTGTCTCAACGTGATTTGGCAGTAACTGAAATGCAGATGAGAGGCATACCAATAAAAAATAAACATGGTCGACAATGCTTCAGTTTTATCTTGTTATCCTTTGCACCGAAAAGAGCGCTCATAAGACGAATGCTGAAATGTATTGAAAGTTCTTTCTTAGGTACCAGGTAATCGCTCTGATGCCCGGTCGTTCTCGAGAAAGGCATTGTATCATGTGATTTATCTGTGGGGTTGTTCACGATTATATGATTGAATTGCTTGGCTTGACGAGAAACAGGAGTAACGCTCCTTATGAGCTTGGGCAGCCGCTTTGAAATGCCGCACCAATGATGTCGCCTCGGTTGACAAAAATCATCAGCGGAACTAGTTATTTTGTCAGCGTGCGTCCGTTTCGGTGAAATGGAGATGTCTATTGATTATGCCTTCTTTTACTGCCCCCAGTCGTATGCCCGCCGCCCTATGAACTTATTAAAGGCTACATGTTTAGCATCCTGTGCGAACAATGATTTTGTTTTTGGCAGACAGTTCTATTTGTAACATTGGAGCTCGTTTTTGGATAAGAAGAAACACTATTCTTTCTTTTACGTCCAGGATGGATGCAGTTCACGTAGAACAATCACTTTCATTCTATTATTTGGTTGCCTTCTTCATGAAGATTAAGATCAGGTTTGACAGGAAGAGGTTCTCTTCGCTGAAAGGTGGATGAATTTTGCATACGTACAAGCAAATAGAGCTTAACCTTGAGTGGCATGAAGAGCTGACTAGCTGAATGCACAGTTCTTTGGAGTTGTGTGAAAATTTCTTTTATTTTACATTTTCAAAACGTTTCCACTCTTTTTTCGCCAAATTAACTTAGTTTTCTCCCGCTTCTTATCTGTGGAGTGGTCCCATATTAACGAATCGTTCATTGTATATATTTGTCACTTCAAACGAAGGATTAAAAATGTAAATAAATTCTTTTTATACCACCCTCCAATTTTTTTCATTAATCATTATTCCCAAGCAATTCGATAACGCCACTAAGACACAAAGGTTTACTGAAAGTGAAAGAAAAATGAGAAAGGACAATGCAAGAACAGGTTTAAGAAAGATAGAAGAATGTGATTGATGTTTCATTTAAATTTTTGGAAGCTCGTAGTTGACAGAAGAGCAAGAAGAGAAGAAATTACGAGGGAATCAATTATTAGAATCGAACTTACGGTTAAATCAAGCAATTAAATTACTAAAGTAAAATGATGATATGGTAGCCAATCTATTCATGAAGTCGACGTATTAAGGAAGGAATCTTATTAGAAGAACTACCATGAAAATATTTATAGAAAAGACACAGGCAAGTGACGTTACAGCGATGATAAAATGACGAAAGCTGAGTTTTCATACCGATAATTTTACAGATTCCTCTCTGGAATTTGTCAACAATCTTGAGATACATAGCATGTGAAACAGAAAAGATTTGGCAGCAATATTCGATACGTAGCTGAATAGCAGTGTTAGAAACGTGTAGGTTGGATTCTGGCGAGAAAACCTGTCTGGCAAGACACAATGAACCAACATTCCTACGAGCAGACCTAGCAATTGATTTATCATAATCGTTCCACGACATATCTGGAAAACGTAAGACCGAGGAGGGGAAATGAGTTATTTTCTTGAAGGTTGGCTTCAATCAATTGTTTTTAAATACTATGATTTATGTGTCTGTAAACATGATTTGCAAATATAGGGTATTAGCATAGAATTTCACGAGAACTTGCATTGTTTTGGTGATTGTCGTATGAAATTTTTTGTATAAATGAGTCAGTGAATGTTACTACCTAAGTTAAAGGCAGGGTAGTGAAATCAAGCGTCTTTCCTTTCCCTTCACTTTTGTCCATAAGTCACATTTTGCATTTAATACAGTTACTACTTCTAAATCTTTTTTGCCTGAATGCAACTCCGTATCTATACGAACCACACAACTATTTATTCCTGCTTGGTCTCAGCCATTTACAGTTGAAATGCTTAGATGTAACCGTAAGAGTTAAATATGTAGTGATATCAGTTGTCAGTAGATAGCGAGTTAAAGGAAACATCTGAATGTTACAGAAATTGTTTGTTGGCTCCTAAAAGCCAAAAAGGACAGAGATCATTCGCTTGCTACGGGAAAACAAGACACGTCCGTTAGAACGTGTGAGATCACAACTCGTCTGCACAACCGAATAAAATTTATACGCTCCGGCTTTCTATTCATTGGTTGGATCCATTGACTTGACCCAAAGAGATGTGAGTTAAATACCTGGTTATAACAGTGTTAAAAATCACTTGAAGAGATGAGTTAAAAGGGAGATAACTGACACATCCAGAAGAGGGGTGGCACGCGGAATTAGATCAGTCTGCCCGGTGGACGAAATAAACGAAAACATTTGCCGACAACTACAATTTCCATGTTTAAACCAAAAGCGTTCGACTAGAATAAGCTGAACCTACAAATGGAAACAGTTTCTTCTCATACACTTCTCACTTGTAGAACTATCTCCTGGCCTTTTCTTTCCAGTCAACTTTGATTTTCAAAAATCTAAAATGCAACGTCAATAGGATCTTTATTTTAAATTTCTAACTTTTTTATTATTATAAAACTATTTAATATTATTATTTTAAATTGTTATCTTAATTTTCTGATGTTTTTATTGTTCTCTTAATAATGGTTTTCTTTTTCTCATATTCTTTGCTACTCAGTAACCCCTTGTGTCTAAGTGGCTTTATTGCCTTTCCAGCTGTGAAATGATTGCAATAAATACAAATAAATATTTTTTATATATGTTTGATAATACTGTTACTAATAATTCAAAGACAATACTCCTACTACTAATGTTACTAGTGTATTTAAAAATAAAGCCTCAAATATGGCGGCGCCAGGTGTTTACGGAAAATAAGTGTTTACGGAAAATAAGTGTAAGTGTTATTGTGTTTAAATATGTGCGTGACAGCGTGAGTAATCATAATGAAATTATTACGGCGAGTTAACTGTTTTTTTCTATCAGGCTTAGGATTTTTTAGGTCGAAGGGGTCTAATCGTAACAGAAGTTTTAATTGGTTTTGTAATTATGTTATATTATTGGGGAAAAAATTTAAATGTTGTTATCCACCATTACCGTAAAAAAATTATTTATGAAGCCAGTTACGGTTTTATATTTGTAAGACTGTATAGCGTATGTACAATGAGATGTTTTAGTGAAAGGGAATGTATTGGAGCTGTTCGTTCGAGGATTTTGTCTAGTTCAGTTCGTGATAGGACAGTGATGACCAGTCCTCTCCTTTCCTTATTGAGGTCACCTGCTACATTTAATATTAAAATGTCATTGTTATGCAGCAGGTTAAAGATGGTTAGCAAAGTTGGAAATATTTCATGATACAGCTTTCTGTCAAAAGTTTGGACATTTGGATGAAATCGATCATAGTAGATGAAAGATTTCATTGGAGGCTACTGTTCTGGCGATGCTTTTCGTTTCGTCATATCAATGTTGCAAAAATTCGAGATAAATCACATCATACATTCTTTCTGAAGTATTTCCTTAATTTACCAAAAGACCAGCACTAAAAGTTTAGAAATAGTCTTGAAATCTTAATATACGGATATTTGTTTTATATTTCATTAAATATAGTTAAATCTTCGAAAGCTAATGATAATTATATATTTGAAAGTTGAAAAAGTGGACTAGTCATGACAAATATTGCTAAGACAAAGTTGTGCATAGTTATCGTTCCTCTAGTCTTGAAAGGTTACGACTCATAGATGTTTGTTAAATTGTTTCATCCCAAACACGGCGATAATGGCACTAGGACACAGGTTTTACAGTGAGTGAAAGAGCAAGTGAAGACTTTAATGAGGAGATGTTAGGAAAAGACAATAAACGAACATAGTTTAGGAAGAAAGAAGATGGCTACTGGCGTTGAATTTAAAGCTTTGAAGATTTCCGGTGGCAGAGAAGCAAGGAATCGGAAGGGAGTTTCACAGTCGAGAAGAGAAACTATTAAAATATAGCTGATGCTTGGATCTGCGTAGTTGTTTTTAAAATAATATTTTCCCATGCAGAGCAGTAAATCCACAAAGACAGAGACGGTTATTGAGTATGAAAGCATTAGAAAACATTATTAATGAACGAAAACAATAGAAGAGTAATCAAAAGGAAAGTGGATAACGATTGACATTGCATTTAAATTTTTGAAGATCAAAGCTGTCTAAAAACATGAAGTAAAGAAGCTATTAGCATCTAACCAATTCAAATGTTAACTGAAGAGACCTTGTTGCGAATCTAGTAACTAGTTGAATAGTAAAACGGCGAGATCCAGTTGCTAAACTAGTAGCCCACTCAAATTCATACAGATACGATTATATGAAAAATATTTTTAGGTATGTATTGTGGGGTCTCCCCATTTTACACAAATGGACTGACCCGAGGTATACATATAATACTACCAGTGAATACGCGGACAGTGTGTAATAGAGCTGGGTAGCCGAACAGTCACCGTTAGCGAGCACGTAGACTCAGTAAGGAGTCATACCGCGATACTTCAATACCAAGACTGTATATATATTAATGTTACTAACCCGCATTCCTGGATCTACTAACCCGCATTAGCAGTTTGTATTATTAAGTTAATACATTTATTTTCCTTATCCATTCCTGGCGTTTGTTATTCATTGATATCGGATTCATCCCGGAATCCACAACAAATTGGCGATAAGTATATAGAACTTACACGGGAAGGAAAATAAAATTCTCCATCGTTGTCCATAACAAATGGACAACGAGGAATTCGAACTCATACGGGAATGAAATCGAAACAAAATTCTCCCCCGTTGTCCACAACAAATTGACGACGAGGTATTCGAACGCACACAGAAAAAAAGTCTCCTTTGAAGTTTTTTGCCAGTGTCCACAACAACTTGGCGACAAAAGATTTACGAGGACTAAAATACGGAAAAGCGAGTTTTTCGTAAGACTTTTATCATGGACGATTTTAAAAATATTTTAGTAGAACTTGTAAAATGCCAAAATGAACAACAATTACAACTCCAGGAAAGAATGGAAGAAAGATGGCAAAAACAATTACTACAAACGCAGGAACTAATATTAAAGGTAGCGGGTAAAAAACAACAAAATATCGAAAAAGAGGCGACTTTTCCCCAAGACACAGTGTGGAATACGATAGAAACTTTCAAATACTCTCTAGAAGAGGATAAAAATTTCGGGGATTATTTTAGACGTCACGAAGACATCTTTAACATCGATTGTCAAAACTGGACAGAAGCAAAGAAGCTAAGTCTCTTGCTCAGAAAACTCGGAACTGAAGAATACACAAAATTTGTGGATTATATTTTACCAAAAAAGACGAACGAATTAACGTTTGACGAAGTAGTTACATGTCTTACAGAGCTTTTCAGTCCAAAAACGCCACTCTTTCACAAGAGGTGGAAATGTCTAAACCTGATAAAGGGCGAAAATGAGGACTATTCCACGTTTGCCGCAATCAGGAATAAACATTGCGACGACTTCAAGTTGGCAGAAGTAACACCGGACAATTTCAAGTGTCTCATCTTTGTTCAAGGGTTAGTCTCAGCAAAAGATAGTGAAATGCGCAAAAGAATGCTTTCAAAACTACAAAATGAACCTGGACTAACACTACAACAATTATCAGAAGATTGCCAAAAATGCCTGAGTATAAAGAAAGACTCGAAGAACTTTGAGGAGTTAGGAGTATCACATATACGTAAGTTAAACAAAAGTTTACGTTCTTCACCCTGCCCGGAAAGAAAACAAAAATTCTATAATAAGGGAAAAAGTACAACATATAGTGCAAATTATGACGGAAATCGAAACAAATATAAGCCCCCCCCCCATCTGCATGTTATCGATGTGGAGGACTACACTGGAATAAGGATTGCCGTTTAAATTAGAAAAACTATCTTGTGTGTGGAAAAATGGGGCACAAGGTACCCCAATATAGGAACAGAAAAGCTACTAGTAGGATGAAAGCTACTAGGATGCATGACGAAGACAATGCCAACATAAGGAAATATGTGGAACTTGAAATCTTAAATAAAAAGATAAAATTACAACTAGACTCGGGTTCCGATCTAACGATAATTAACCTACAGACATGGAAAAAGCTGAACAGACCAACCATGTTACATACACAAAAATTGCTAAGTCGGTGACAGGAAAGCGTTTAAAATTCGAAGGAGAAATAATCGTAAATGTTAAATTTCACGGGAAAACAAAAAAACTCAAGATATACGTAATGAAAGATACAGAAAATCTACTGGGTACAGACTGTATGCAAAAGTTCGACGTATGGGATTCACCTATCAGCTTGTTTCGTAAGGGTGCAGCTAGAAGTGAATTGAAAGAAAATGTCCAACCAGTATGTAAAAAGAAGCGAAACGCGCCATTTGCTACCACAGATGTAAACAGTAAAGAGTTATACAAGGCAGTAATGGAACTACCTGTGACCTTGCGAGAGATAAGAAAAGAAGCGAAAAAGGATGAATTTATTCAGAGGACGAAGGAAAAAATAAATAAAAACCGGCATACACCTATAGTACTCAAGAGATCATTCCAACAAGAATGGGTCTATTTCAGTAACAATATGGCTTATGAGGAACCATATTACAATAATTAATAGACTAGGAAACGTGATGTACATAAAAAGTGAAAATTTTACCCACAGAAAATATATTGACCAAATACAAAAAAAAAAAAAACGGGTTGAAGAGCCAAGCTCGTCACCCGCAGAAAATGACGAGTCGATGGAGGTGATCTTTGAAGGAAACACGTTTTCTTTATTTCAGATGTATTTGAGTATTGAAAGTTAAAATCTAGTTTCTTTCTGTTAAATCTAGGTCAGAGGAAAGATCAGCGGCAAAGTACGGATCAACTCTATCTTTAGAAATTCGTCTGTATAAAATGGTGTGCACTGTATAGATATTTATAAATCATCTGAGAATGTTTTTAGGTAGATTTTTAATAAAACTTGAAAGAAGATAGGACGGCGGATACATCCTTGGGGACGCCTGCATTCGTTACATGATCTTCATTCACAATACCCTTCATGGATTTCACTGAGAGAAACGACTTAATGATTACGTAAATTCTTTCAAAGGGACCATGTTTGCGTAGCAATTACCTGTGTCATACCTTGTAATTAGCATTTAAGATGTCTAAGGCAATAGCTCTGGTGACCGACTCAACACTGACGATTCATCACCGCCAAAATTATTTGGTGGCCATCCCCCGCCTCTTAAATTGAAGAAGTATATGAAGGCAGATGAAAGAAATTTGCAGATTATATCTCTTTTTCATAACGATCTCCAACTGAATATTTGAGTGAAATTGCGTAAAATTTTACTAAATTTAAAAATTAAACATAAATTATGTATTAAAAGAAGTTCCTTAATAAATTAATATAAAAAAAATGATAGTTTACATGTCGTTGAGTTTTCGTCGTGCTTAGTAGTCTGGTGATGAGTCGTTCTGGAGATGAGTTGTCACAAAAATGAGATGGCCGGTGTTGACTCGGCGGGGCATTACGCTTCACTCATTTTTTGCATGGTGTGCGTGTATATATATATATATATATATATATATATATATATATATATATATATATATATATATATATATATATATGATCATATCAATATTTGTCCTCTAATTTACGATTCTGATATAAGGCTATAGTTATTTCGCATCCTGGATAGGAATAACAGATGTTAAGGAAAACTTAACGAAGATGCGTTCATTTATTTAAGAAATTATTCTATTTTTAGAATAATATATGATGTAAATAGATATGCGAGTGTAGCGAATTCTTGCAGATGCTGATCACACCTGTCTTGTCACGTTCTCTACCTTCTTGTAATAAATTGTTTTCATTCTTCCAATCATTTTTTCTTGACGACTATAGAAGTACAGTTATCTGGTTGGAAGGAAAGGTCTGGCAGTTTCTAAATAAAGATTTTTGGGGGAATTCAGACGTGGTCTGATGGTTAGCAACCGTGTCTCGCTAGAACAATTACGACTGAGTAGGGAATTCGATCCTCAATGGATACTTTCGGCCTCGTGCTATATTTCTAAGCTAGGCTTCGTAAATCCTTGATTTTAGAAAACAATGGACATTTTGCTTACAACCAGAGTTACTGGGGCGCTTGTCGATCGAACATTCGAGGTTTGTTTTCGATTATTCGACAAAACATGAATTCAGCACTTGCGGCCCGATGATCCCTTGCGGTGAAAATCGATCAGCAAGTAAGTTGATCGGCATATTTCCTTCGATTGTATTATTTTTCTGTACTTTTAATATTGAGCGATTTGTATTTTTATCATTTATATTCCAGTTAGTTTTGCGTATATATAAAATATTTATATATAACATTTGGATTCCACATCATAAGATAATGGTTAAATAGCTATTCCTATAGACCCTTACTAGTGAATAGTATTCTTGAACTTTAAGCTGTCTGATGCTTGTGGCTCTGCGCTAAAAGAATGGAAATAATGAAATAAAGCACGACTTTAATGCCCGATCTACTGTTCCGAAGATTCCGTATTGATAATACCTCTTTAACATCAATGCCTTTGCGTGATGCCCAAATTCAATTTCCCCCGTTGCCCCACATATATTATTATCTTGCCATTGGTACGCTAACATCCTAGGCTGAGAAAAAAAAGCGAGATCATTTCAGAGTTCAAACTCCATAATTGTCGAGTAAATAGCAGGGTGTTGGTTATCAGTTTTCGATATTAACAATGTAGAACAATCATACGCCTCGGTGTGTATCATTATAGATAGAGTTATCCAGATTTAGACCTGTCACTGAAGAATTATATTTCTATACCATTTGGTGAGGACCGCACACATGCTCAATGGCTCCATGAACAAAATCTCCACTAACGTATCAACGCGAGCTCTTTAAAACGTGAACAGACGTTATGACGTTTTAATCTCTCAAACATTCACTTCATATTCAATTCAGAGTTAGTGCTTTCCGATATTAAACATCTGGCATCCCCCACAGACAAAGTCGAGGTTCTGTTAATAAATCTTTTACTTATAAGTGAAAAAGAGGACCCAAGTCAGACAAACGAGATGGCTGTATGGATCTGGTGAAACCTAACATTAGTGGTCACGCTGTATCTCGAACACGTGTTTTATAAGGTATTTATTTTTCCATTGGTCTATATTTTTTAACAAAAAATGTTATTCAATATTTGATTTATTCCTAGATATAATTGGCAATTTTTTTAGCCTTATTATAAGTACGAGAGTATGCTGAAAGTTTTTTGAGGCAACAAAGAAACCCTTCAAACCAAAAATAAAAACCGATATTTTATCCAGTTTTGGCAATTGAGCGAAGCCAAGAATGTTTTAGAACTCAAATTGTCCTTAACATTTTTAAAGGTAAAAGTTGCCTTACAAAAGCAATATAAAGTCTGAAATTGATAAATCATTGTTTCAAACAAAAACACTTAGTGGTAAAACTAAAGGTAAAATTATAGCCCTTTAGCGTCACCTCCCCGTCTAGAGCATTTTAAAAATACCGCTTATATATTGACTAGAACTCCGCCACGTTTATAAACATTAGTTTCAGTGTTTGTACCGATAAACATGTAAGATCAGCCAAATCGCAACCGAATTTATACAACCTGAAAACTTACTGCATCTGATAAAAAAATAAAGATAAAAAGCAACTCGAATCGAAGAACATGGCTGATTTACGTTCGAAAGTTTGGTAAACAAGGACGTGATAAAGTTCAACGTATGTCAGCAACTTGTGTTCTGGATGCCAAACCGTCAACGAGATGCAATAAAAACAAAATATTTTTTACTATTACATAACTATTAAGATTTTTATTGTATGAAATGAAGAGCAGACTTGGAAGGTCTCATTAGATAATGGGGAGCTGCCACAGGCAGACACTGGAGAACATAAGTACCTTCTCCGGTGTTCTATAAACAGCTGAGTGGACAGGGTCTGTGTGTATTTTTTTGTATTTGTATCACATTGGTACAAGAATAAATTAATTCAGAATTACTACTACCGACAGAATTTTACATGATTTGCCTGCAATTTATTGTTATTTCTTTATCAGCAGATCCTCGTCGTCGGCATCCGCTCGCATCCGAACATTGGCATCGTCATCCTCTCCTGCTATTTCTTTCATTCTCTCCCAGGTGACGTTGATGGATACGAGGGGGGCGGCCTACTCCTGAAGAGTTGTGAGCAGAAATAACAGAAGTGTGGGTGAAAGTAGACGTGGTTGAGCGAGTCGGACCCTCCTTACAGCACATTGAAGATCCTCTTCATATCGACGGTTAGACCCGAAGTCTCCCCCCACCGTATGATATGACCCAACGCCAGGAAGACCGATTCGCAGAAACGCTTTCCCAGGCCGGAGGGTTAATTTTAGCTTGTGCCAGGGATCTTTTCAGCAGAAACTTGAAGCGACAATTTCGGACACTGCTTAGCTTCTTGCGAGCTCTCCAGACACGATGTCGAGCAAGTGGGATGCATTCTGGACTCGTGCCCGCCCAGCAGAGGCAATGTTGAAAGATGATGGACTCGGTGCTAGGACATCTTGGACAAGAGAGGACCTCTTTGTTCGAGATACGATCCTCCTAACTGATGCAAAAGATTCTTCGGAGATTTGTTTGCTGAAAGTGCTCCAGACCTTGCTAGGCCATGACAAATTATTGGACAGAGGAGTATCGCGCAAGGCCTCTTGACACTCGGTGAAGAATTCGGACTGCTTCCGGAGACAGCACAAGACAACAAATGTGGAATCACATTGGAAAGAGGTATAGCAATGTGCAGAAATCTGCAAGAACTTACAAGACAGATAACAGACGCGCACAGAAAACCGTGGACATTGTTACGCAGAAGTTAGAAATGTTATATTTCTGCAGCTCAAAATGAATGTATCAAAATATAGACCAAAAAGACAAAACAAAAGAAAAAAAAAAACAAAAGAAAAAAATAAATAAAAACCAAAAAACTAGTATATGCTGTTTTGTATAGAAAATAGTTCTTATGTCAAACTGTATAAGTGAAAGCAGAAGTTGCTCAAAATAAATATTAAAAAAACATTCCAAACAGAGCAGGCTCAATTATAACCTGGGTACTGAGAAAAAGACTTGACTTTAAATCTATCTTTACCGTATTTTCTTGTACATAATACGATACATTTTGCACTAAATTTAAGGGCAAAAAGTGGATCACATTATACACATGTAAAGGTTTACAGAAATCTTTCTCTCATTTGAAATAGCAAAACTGCAAATATATTCAGTTTCTTTATAGTTAGATTTTCTTTTTTCTATATAAAGTTTTCTTCTTTTCATTTTATAATGAAAGACAATATTTTTTATATTCATTTCTTTTAATTTTCTGATATTTTAAAATCATATCAAACAAAAATATCGGATAGAGTAATTAACACTTTAAAATATCCTACTGGGGTTGTCAAGTTAGAATACTTCACTCAAAATTTGAAAATAAGTTCTGAAAAATTAAATATTAAATAATTTAGTAAAATATATGTACGACATTGAGATTTCAGAGTTCGAAATTTTCAAAATAAATTTAGATAGGAGCGTTTTATTATACGCAAGGATGAAATTAATTCCCAAGTTTTAGCTTCATAAACACATGGTCGTATTCTACACAAGTCGTATTAACACAAGGAAAATTGTACCAGCCCAAAGCAAAATGTCATATAAAAAATAGCATTCGGAGATATATTGAGACGCATACCAGCAGACTTGACTTGGTGGTTGACCGAATCTAATAACTGTGAAAAAGAAGACGGGCCAGTTTGCTCCTAAAAAGATGGTACCGAACTCATAGGATCAAAATAACGAAATAAAATTTTAAAAAATAGTTAATTGAATAAACACAAATCCACATGCAAATACAGGGTCTTCTCACTCTTGTTTCAGGAATCCCATCACTTCAGTGGTGTAACTGTACTCACCACACTTGACCATTTGCGAGTGAGTGAATCCATTTAAATCATAGATGGAGGTTTTGAATTAAGAACTGTTCTTTTAGACCGGTTGCTACTCAAGGCCATAGAACACTGTCTTCCATGTAATTAAATAGATGGGGAGAAGAGATGGGTCATAAATTTTCTAAGGTGTTTAAGACTGAGTAATGAGGTTGATCCTCACTGGGTGCCTCACGCTTTCAGCCTGGTGCCACAGCTAAGCTACGCTTTCAAAGTCACCATATCTTTCCCAAGTGTATTTGCATATAAGGGAATGTATATTTTACAAATGAGTATTTTCGTTTTGTGATACGAGGCTGAGGAGTTAGGGGATGAAAAAGCAGGGTCAACACTGTCTGTCCTACTCAAAGCTAATCCGATTCAAGACTCATTCACTCTAACAAATAATATGATCCCCACACATCCCTCTCCATTCAATCTGAACGTTTACCAAAATACCGCATCATCGCAGGTGATCTAATAAGACATCATTGTTTATAAACAATTCTGAATATGTACAAATCTCTCTCTCTCTCTCTATATATATATATTTTATGAAATGGACAAAGTGCGACAATTATTTTAAGACATTTTTATGTTTATACATTCTTTTTTATAGATACAAATATTTAAGTAAATGCTCTGTTTGATAATAAACAGTATTAAACAACATTTACCTGCCTGAATGTTCGAGAAATTTTCATAGAAATATCTATAAAAAAGAATGTATAAACATAAAAATGTCTTAAAATAATAGTCAGACTTTGTCCATTTCATAAAGTGTGACGTCATTTGTTTACATTTGATACGCTTTGAGCAGATATGAATGTACGTGAGAGATTCATGGAAGATTAAAGTTTAAAGACAGTAAAATCGACCTTGCTAACCGAACGCTCCTCTGTGGCCAAATCGGTAAAGGCGCGTCAGGTAATATGCCGGTTCTGTATAGGATACAGGTTCGATTCCTGTCGGAGGGCGAATATTTTCTATGAAAATTTCTCGGACATTCAGGCCGGTAAATGTTGTTTAATAATGTTTAATATAAAACAGAGCATTTACTTAAATATTTGTATATATAAAAAAGAATGTTAGACATAAAAATGTCTTCAAATAAATATATATATATTTGTTACAAAAATACATAAAAAATGACATGAATGGAGAGAAAGCGTTAAATCAAAATAAAAGATGGACAGAACATTCAAACGAAATTAAATATGTGTAATGAGGAACCGTCACCCCAACAAAAATAATGTATACTGCTTATAAACATAATCAAGAAGCCACTCGTTAGTTGCACATAAGCGAATGCAAAGAACTCGACACTTCGATTCCACAATCGAACTCGCCATCCATTAATCCACAAAGACGCATATTTGAATAACGTGTTTTTTTTGTGTTTTTTAAAATCATAATAACGCAAGAGGAAATATGAAGAATAAATGTAAGGAAAGAAAAAAGGTCTCGAAAAATAATATATAAAAATAATATTTTTTATTATAAGAATAATATAACTAAAGAATCGAAAAATACTTTCTTACTAGCTGAATTTCATTTAAATTTTAGCATGCTAAAATGTTAACAGCTAAGTGACGGTGAAACACCGGTTCTCGCAAGTTCACTGAAGTTAAGCAACATTGAGCCCAGTCAGTGCCTATATGGCCCACCGCTTGTTAATAGGCACTGTATACTTGGAGGTGCGTGTGGTGTAATAGATAACGTCTCAGAATTGGAAATCGGAGATCCGAATATCCAATTTCAGTCGGCTTCATTATATTAACTTACGCACAAGTACATTTGGGAAAGGCATGAATCCACCACTTCACTCCTATCTATGTGTTAATCTATAGAACTTGTGTATTATTCTTCTGTGTTCCTTCAGAACGTTGGCAAACATTCTTTTCATAATTTATTCTCTTTTGTAACTCTTAATAAATTTTATCTCATAAAACCTATTCCGCCATCCATTTTCATTATTCATTAGTAATTTCAACTGTTCCTTCCTTACGTTAAGTATAAGTGTCTTTTGCTTTCATTTTTTCTAAGACAATAAATCATTATTTTCTCCCAGCCTTAATTTTTTTTTACAATCTAAAAATATTTCCTGGATGATAATAAACTGAAAAAACGTTGATAAACAAGTAAGAAAGAAATCAAATAATTTATTAATCCTATTCAGAGATAATTAGAATTTTTGTGATTATGTTGCTATATTTTTTGCATGATGGATATTTTCTAAAGGTTCTCGAGATGCATGGTGTAAACGTAGAGATGCTTCTCAATGTTCTCTTCTTCATTGTAGTATCACAAGGATTTTGACAAAATTAGGACATATAGACGTAACTGAAATAAAAGTATGGTTTGATTTATTATTGGAAATATATTCAAATAATCTGTAGAGCCTACTGGGAACAAATACATTTAGAAAGAGTAATAAGACATAGTTACCTGTCCTAACCCGATTAATTGAAACTAAACTGCGGTAAGATCCTATAAGAACAGGTAAACCGACCAGAATTTATTATTCTGTTCTGCCAAACATATACACAAATTCATTAGATAAGCCATTCACTGTTTTCCTATATTCCTATTTTTTCAATATGTCTTGTGAGTGTCAAAATCTCCAAACCTATTTTCCTTATTATATGATCTAGAAATATCAACTGTCTCTTTCTGATTCTAAGTGTCCTTTTTGTTTCCATCTACAATAAAACTTGTTCGTTGTACACATGTTCAATCGATGATATTTTCACTATCTTTCTGTAGAATCACACTTCTGTTGCATCAAGTCAGATAAAAATAACTAACAAATAACTAACAAAGTGAATAAACACACACATTTGAATAATATCAAACATTATTTTGGAGATAGGTAAAACGATAATCGGTGCTCCAAAAAATGAGATTAAGAAATAGGATTTCGTTCACAATACCATTGATGGGGTCGGCGATGATACTAAGAAAATTTTCTAGAAATTGGGCGAAACTTGCTTTAACTCAGACCTAAAATTTTATTATCTAAGTAAGTTTTTTACGGCATCTTAACACTTGGATTATTTAATATTGTATTTTGTCGCATTACGGAACAATTTCCAAAGGGGATGCTACTACGATCGCTACAAATTTAACCTCTTCAAGTCAAATGTCAACATAAATCTATATCCTAAATAAAAGATCATTGATGGTAGAGGTAGTATTAGTGGTAATGACGATGACGGCTACAAGGAAAGAAAATAGAGATAATGATGAGAAAATAAAAATACATTAGCTAATTGAAGGTAAGTATAAGTAAAATAAAAGCAAAGAATACAAAAATAGATTGAATATATAAAGACATTTTTATGTTTAATATTCTTTTTATATATACAAGTATTTAAGGAAATGCGCTGTTTATAAATAACAGTATTAAATAACATTTACCGGCCTGAATGTCCGAGAAATTTTCATAGAAAATATTCATCCTCAGTCAGGATTCGAACCTGTATCCTATACGGAACCATCATATAGCCTGACGCGCCTTTTTAAACGATTCGGCCACTGAGGATCGTTCGGTTGGCAAGGTCGAATTTACTGCTTATAAACTTCAATCTTTCATGAATCTCTCACGTACATTCATAACTGCTCATGGCGTATCAAATGTAAACCATTGACGTCACACATTATGAAATGGACAAAATCCGACAATTATTTAAAGACATTTAATTTTATATAGATTTTTTATAGATACAAGTATTTAAGTAAATGCTCTGTTTTATAATAAACAGTATTAAATAACATTTACCAGCCTGAATGTCCGAGAAAATTTTCATGGAACATATTCGTTTTCCGACAGGATTCGAACCTGTATCCTATACGGAACCGTCATATAGCCTGACGTGCCTTAACCGATTCGTCCACTGAGGATCGTTCGATTGGCAAGGTGGAATTTACTGCTTATAAACTTCAATCTTCAATGAATCTTTCACGTACATTCATAACTGCTCATGGCGTATCAACTGTAAACAAAGGACGTCACACATTATGAAATGGACGAAGTCCGACAATTATTTAAATTCGACCTTACCAACCGAACGATCCTCATTGGCCGAATCGGTTAAAAAGTCACGTCAGGCTATATGACGGTTAAATATATGATACAAGTTCGAATCCTGTCTGAGGACGAATATAATATTATTATAAACAGAGTATTTACTTAAATATTTGTATCTATAAAAGAATGTTAAACATAAAAATTGTCGGACTTTGTCAATTTCATAAGGTGTGATTGAATATATAGCTTAGAAATAATCTAGAAAAAGAAACGTAATTACGCTTATGTATATCACGCAGGATAAAGAGTAAGGATGAACATTGTGCAAGGAAACAAGAATTAACTTTATAAGAACCACAGTCGTTAAATAATTTCATGAATTGCGAATAAGAAATGATGTTGAAAAAAATAAACAGAACCCCTATGTTTTGGTATATTATTAAAGGAAGTTTTCAATTGAATGGATGCAGAGGAATGTTGCTGTGGCAAGGCTCCCTGGGAAAGTTACTTGACTAATTTTATTACACAATCTCCTCGTTTGAGTTTTGCAGCAGGCTAAAACATCTCACAGCGACAATTTAAAAAGACTACAAAAATAGCGTGCTTCTGATTGTGGTCCAAAAGAGGCGAAGGGATCTTTCGGTTGTCTTATTGTCTGGTGGGTTCATGCATATGGAATAATATAATTTGGTTCACTCAGTCGTATGTTCACCCAGATCAGTAAAAAAAAAATAAAAAAATACGCGCGTGCTCACACAAACACATACGCACACAGAGGCAAGTGAAAGATGTGTATTTATAGGTGAGGGTTTTGTAAATTCCTCGTTTAGAAAATGTCTAATATTGGTCAGATTTGGATTGTGCCGATAACTTGTCAATACCATGTCTTAAGAAATTTTTAAGATATCAAAAAAAATCCTAATTTCGATTACCCACTATTAGTTTGATATATACGAGGGTGATTAAATAAATAAGGTGAATTTTTCGGTATAAGGACTTCTAATACAGATAGACGTTTACTTTTTTTATTTTTCAACGTAGTGTCCCAGCACTGTCACACACATTTCCCATCTGTGCATAAGCTTCCGTATTCCCTCAGCGTAAAAATCTTTGGACTGATGCCTCAGCCAGTCGCTCACAACACTTTTGACTTCATAGTCACTTTTAAACTTCGTGCCTCTCGTGAACGCTTTCAAGGGACCAAACAGGTGAAAGTCTGAAGGAGCAAGGCCTGGGCTGTAAGGGGGATGAGGGAGCAGTTACCAGCCCAGATCGTTGATGGTCTGCACCGTTTGGGCTGCTGTGTGAGACCTTGGGTTGTCATGATGCAAGATGACTCCTTTTGGCTGATGACCCTTGCGTTTGCCCCAACAGATAAGCTCAAAGTCCTTGCAATGTCATCCATTGTCACTCTTCTGTCAGACTAAATGAAGTCATTGACTGATTCGATCACCTCAGGAGACCTCACTTCTGTAGGCCTCCCAGGCCTGTCTTCATCCTCAACACGGCTAAGTCCTTCTTTAAACAATTTAGCCCACGTGTAGACATTTTTTGGCTGAAACCTGTGGCACCATACACAGTTGACATTCTCCTATGAATTTCAACTGGTTTGCACCCTTCAGCAACCAAAAACTTGATAACTGACCGCTGTTCAATCCTGGAGCATGCTTCTTGGTCGGCCATCTTTGTTAATCGGCAAAACTCTCAAAGTTTTTTTTAATCTGCAAAAGAAATTAAATCCATGTGAAAAAGAAGTAAAAAAACTAAAAAAGAGTAAGCTTCTATCTGTATTAGAAGTCCTTATACCGAAAAATTCACCTTATTTATTGAATGACCCTCGTATATTTGTGTATACTATTTTGTTCGTTGCTATATATAAGTATACAAAAAATATATTGTTTTAAAAATTTCGTTTTGTTTGAAAGCGCAGTAGAACGGAAAATAGAAACAACACCGTGTACCGGCAAATTATAATGGCGTGAAATTTTGTTCTATTATACGCAGGTCCAAGGTTTCGACACTCGTGGGTCATTGTCATCGTGATAAAGTAAAGAGAAGAAAAGTAAAGAGAAGAAAAGTAAATCAAATTTACGTTAAAAAGAGGTTTGTATGTAGCTGGGTTCCCTTCCCAAATCGAAGCCGTAGGCCTCGACCGTGGTGATGGAAAGCGGCCGGATCCATTCTCCTGTCGTCGTAGTGCCGGCCGCTTTCCACGGCATGCAGCAATAAACGACATCATCAAAAGAGGTTTGGATGCAACAGGTTTCCCTTCAAAAATCGAACCCGTAGGCTTCCAACGGGGTCATGGAAAGCGGCCGTATCCATTCTCCTGTCGTCATTGTGCCGGCCGCTTTCCACGGCATGCAGCAATAAACGACACCATCAAAAGAGGTTTGGATGCAGCAGGGTTCCTTTCCGAAATCGAACCCGTAGGCCTCCGACGTGGTGATGGAAAGCGGCCGGTTCCATTCTCCTGTCGTCGTAGTGCCGGCCGCTTTCCACGGCATGCAGCAATTAACGACATCATCAAAAGAGGTTTGGATGCAGCTGGGTTCCCTTCACAAATCGAACCCGTAGGCCTTGACCGTGGTGATGGAAAGCGGCCGGATGGCATTATCATCTTCAATTTTAAAATGGGTAAGTCGTTGATTTGGGATGCGACCTGTGCGGATACATTTTCGGCCGGTAATTTGATCAGGTCCGCGGTTGAGCCGGGGTTCGTCGCCCGAGACGCAGAGATAAAAGAAATAGCCAAATATTCTTCTCTTGCTGGTAGATTTTTTTTACTCCTGTGGCAGTGGAAACATCAGGTGTTATTGGCCCTCGTTCGATGGTGTTCCTTCGGAGGATTGGCGCGATTGCGTCTCGATTAAGGAACGAGCCTCGCGAAACGGAGTGGCTCTTGCAGCGTGTCTCATTGGCGACGGTTCGAGGTAATGCTTTCTCCATCATAGCGGCTGGCAGAGGATATAAAAAAAATTGTTTATAGTTACGTTGTTCTGGAATTGTCATCATTGGTCGACTGAACTTGCTTTGTTTCAATGACTTTTGTTTTGTTATTATTAGTTACTTTGTTCAATAAATACGTTTGCTTTAAAAAAATTATCTCGTTGCCGTTACAAGTTACTGACATGACTTACTGTATTTTACTGCATCAGATTTAGCTTTCAAACAAAAAAAAAATAACGACGCTCTTAAAACAATGTCCTGCTTAAAATACATTTGATTTTCTTACATTCACTTTCCCTTTATCACACTCCTGGCGATGAATCATGTGAGTCTAAAGCTTGGCTCTACATAAATAAATGTCTGTATGCGTGCGTAGTAATCCAGAGATAAGTTTATATGCACATGTATTTATACATATATTTAAATTGTTTTGTTTTATGGATTCGGTTGAAAATGTATGTTTATACAATTTATATTGCGTCTCCACTCGACGTATATGTTGTGGAAAACCCAAATAAAATTTAAAAGGAAAATCAGCAGTTTTCTGTTCGAGCTGTTTTGACTATCATTGGTCATAATCAAGAAAGCTAATTTTATCATAGACAACAAAGAAAGATTTTCATTGATTTTTCGTATTTTTAAATGTCATGTTTTTATTTTTTATATATTGCTATATTAGAACAGACGAAATAAAGGAACAGTCATACCCACAATCAGTGCTCGCTTTCAACATATTTTTAATCTTTTCACCCCAAGCAAGGCGATAATGCTATTATCCTAATTATGTAAGGGGTTAATGGATGTGAAAGAGAATGACTAGACGTCACTAAGGAGAAAGAACAATAAAAGAATAGCTTTCAGAAAGACAGAAGATGGTGACTGACATTGCATTTATTTGTTTGAAGATTGTAGGGCCGCATGGAATCAAAAACCGGAAGAGAGTTCCACAGGCGAGAATTACGAGGATAAACTCTTAGAATAGCAGATACGGTTTCATCTAGCTAGTTCAACAGTAAAATGGCTTGATTTAGTTGTCAGTCTAATAGCACGCTTAAATTCATATTTGATATGATATCACCATCTTGTTAGGATTTGTTCTTATCCTTTCCATCCAAGCAAGGCGTAATGTCACTAAAACGCAAAGGGCTTACTGGGAATGAGTTGATCTTATTGAGGAGAAATAACAATAAAAAGTATAGACTTGAAGAAGACGGAAGATGGTGATTGACGTTGAATTTATATCTTTCTAGGTGTCAGGGAAGCAAAAAACAGTAAGAGAGTTTTACAGGTGATGAGTGCGAGAAAAGAAACTTGTAAAACAGAACTTGCAGTTGTATCTAGTTAACTAAATAGATGAAATTATCTGGAAGGAGAGTCGTAATTATACAATTCATTATAGATATGGGGATGTCCCACCGGAAACTAGCTTGTAAGATTTCAAAGATAAAGCCCTTCATGCCATGTACATTGTGAGGAATCATCCCCATTACCTTGGTATTTCATTCTTGAGAAGGAACTATATTTCGAACAGATTCTTCCTGAGAACTGCTACTTTGTGGAAGAGATATCCGAGAGGATGCATTCCCGATCACTACAATCATCTTATTCAATCTAAGTAGGATTAACCATTATCATTCCCGTATGTCCCCTTTGCCATTATAATAGAAGTAGATAAGTTCGTCTATCATCTGTTTCTCACTTCTCCCTTGTTTTTTTTTTAAATTGTAGTAGAGTTTTATTCATTGTATCCGATTTAGGAATGAGATTCCGGTTCTTTTTAAAGTCCCCTTATTCTCTTTCATTCACATTAGGCTCTTGCGTCTTAGTGGCAATATCGCCTTGCTTGGGGTGAAATGATTAAAAGGAAAAGAAATCATGTGCCTGATATCATTTGGCCTGAAGGAAAATTGTTTTGTTTCTTCAGCTTCGCCATTACCCAAAATTAGCAATTAGAATACATTTTCATTGTTCGTGTGATTACCTATTTTCTAAAAGGGATTACCAATGAACGTATTTCATTCGATAGATTTTTTATAAAGTATGTTCGATTAAAGGAATAAAAGAGAAAACAAAAAAAAATAGAAGTGAGGAAACTACAAAGAATTTTATGGACGATAACTGAATAAGTTTATTTGCTACTAAAACTTTTCTAGTGTCGGTATTATTTGTCTTCGAAACCAAAGTGCACTAACGTTAGTGAAACGGATGGAAAATAAAATATTCAGAAGTTAAAACAAAACATCTATGCTTCTTCAATTCTTATTTCTCAATAGTTACTTGCTTTTATTATTTGGATTTTTTTCAGCTCGAAATCGACCGGAATAATCAGTTAGGTAGTCGAAGCAACAAAACAAACGCTATCGTTAAAAATAAATCAAAAGCTTACCAACAAACGAAATTTAACCACTGCTGTCTTGAAGGGGGTATTAAGTACAGATAGGAGCGTGAGTAAAAAAAATAATTGTAATAACAAAAGTAGGCAGGGCTTTAAGAAAGCTTTATTCAATATATTTATTCTGTATAAAAATACAAAATTGTGGTACAAGGCCGAATGAGGAAATGGGGAAGAGCTGGTCTTTCACTCGCTATCCTATTCTTAGTTAAACACAATCACGACCCATTCATTTAATACAATATAATCAATCAGCTCCAGAACTGGTCCATGACCTCCCAATCCTACATGTACCACAATACCACATATTCACAAGGGACTTAAAACATCTCATGACATAAAAATATCAAAATATGCAAAAACATATAAAAATGTCATGATACATGAAATGATAGGGAGCGGTGAACACAGAAAACAAACTTAAATTTTAACACAAAGATAAAACTAAAATAATAAAAAAATGTCAGTAGGCCAAACCCACCCCTAAAATATAATACGAGTGGCCGGTGTCTTCTGTCAATAGTCACAATCAAGACGCACACTCACTAATGGAATGGGGAGGCAAAAATGAATGGCGGAATGGGAAAATCCAAGGCTGACACAGCCGAGATGAATAAAGGGACAAAAACAAACTGGGGAGATTGGGAATTTCGACATGGATCATAATTGAAGAAAAAGCCGGGAACAGACCAAGAACAACACTAATTTACATTTACTAGGAACACAAAATAGTCTCTAACTTAACGGGGGGGGGGGCAACAGGAAACCGCCCCGTTGCGTTAAGGGGACTTAAAAAATCAACGCTAGCCCCGTTCACACGAACCAGGCTCGCCTCAGTTACCCACCTTTTGTTGAAACTTATCGAAATCAGACGCTTTCGATCAGATCTGATTTTTAACTTAAGCTGATGCTTAAAGAAAACAATCAGATTCTGGTAAGAATAACGATCATTTTGCAAGATTCCCTCGTGTCGCGACATCCACACGACCATTCTTGCCACGACTAGCAACGCAAAAAAACACCATCCTTTTTACCCCGGAGAACGGGGGCGACACATTGTCACACGCGTATGCGACATCGATGGACACGAGTCGATCGGGAACGATACGTGACGTTAGCTCGCCGACATGATCCTAGAAAGGGCGCACCTGAGGACAATGTTAGAAGGCGTGCGAAACCGTTTCCTCTAAACCAAGTTCACACCGATGACAAGTGAGAAGTAGCACGTTCCGAATAAATCGCCAGCTAAGCGAGAACTCAGGGTTGCTGAGATAATCCACCGCTGGCGCCCAAGACCAAAATGAGCGCAACTCTGAGGCCGACAAGCCGAGCCGGTCACACAGAGGATCCTTCGCGACCACCTCCACTAATTCATGATGCAATAATCTCCGACGTCGGGAAAAGTCACTGGACTCGATACCGCTCGACGTTCGCTCGGCTCACCTATCACTGTGACATTATTTAGCACTGGTAAATAATAAGAAGGCTGATGAATAGAACGATGAATATACCGAGAGAACGCTGGTAAATAAAGAAAAGGGTTAATGAATCGAACGATGAATTTACCATAATGTAGAATTCTTCATTTTCAAAAAAGCCAAATTCTCAAGAAAACCAAAAAGTTTCTTAAAGCAATATATTTTACGGAAGGTAATATGACAAACTTTTTGACAATTGATTGATGACCTCTTTAAAAGTAGTGGTCGCAAAAACAGAATTCCGGTTCTGGATGAAAACAGATCAAAATTGATCTATAGTAAAAATTCGGGAATGAAGTTTCTTGTGAATGGATCCCTGCAGTTTGTGTTTAATTCTGGACAAAAACATAAAACTGATATGGGATTTTTTTTTTCACCGGTGAAAGGTTTGAAATAATAATTCTTTGGATTAACGACCTTGAAGTTAAGCCACACGAAATAATCGACAGCCATTGGTCGAGGAGTAGTCATGGAGGTAGGCGCAGATGAGACACCAAGGGAGTTGGAGGAGCTACCTACACCCATTGGGAGGTGTTAGTGAGAGATGCTAATAAGAGAAGAAAGAAGTTATGGGGAGGATTAATACCTGCGACCTCACCCATGGAAAAATGTGATCTCCCAAATTGGGAAGTAATTCATTTGCAGAACCCAGGCAGCAGAAAGGGATTTTGTGAAAGTTAAAATACTGAATTCGCTAATCGCGTCATGTCTCCACACCAGTTTTTTTGGGGGGATATCAATAGATACAAAGGAGTCGAAGCGAGAATTTGATATTTCTTTTCATCACATCCTTGAAAATCATTTATCATTTTCGCATAAATATATTTTGTATATAATTTGGTTTTGTTACCAAAATAAAATTTGTCTTTATTTTAATCAAATACTATTTCCTTGTTCTTTTGTATTCAGTTTGTTGTCAATTTACTATCTTCTGAACAATTTTGATGGCTGACCCTTTTTCACCCACACGAACCCGACCACACATTTCAACAAATGTTGAGCTTACACACTCGCAATAGATATATCATTCAACTCTTAGAGTCCTAATCACTGTCCGCAGATTGACACCTAAACACTCTGAAATGTTTGCATTGGAACTTCCGGCGGTAATTCCAAGCAATGTGTGTGTGTGTGTGTGTGTGTGTGTGTGTGCGCGCGCGCGTGAGAGAGAGAGAGAGAGAGAGAGAGAGAGAGAGAGAGAGAGAAAGAGAGTTTGGGAAACACACATTTTTATTTTTTATTGAAATTGGAGTAGATTTGAACAGCGAAATTAGACCAGAACAATTTTGTTTAATGATGGGAAACTGCTCTAACCCATTTGGAATTGGGTCATTAGTAAGAGAATGGAAGATGATTGAGATAATTTTTATCGGTTAAAATTTTAAATAGAGCTTACTAAGGCTATGAGGAACTTTGAAATTCACATGGTTTTGGGTTGACAGTGACACTCATGATAATCGCGTGAAGACCAAGTGTCCATTTTAGACTAGTCAGATTTATCTATATAAACGCGTAGTTATGCTGAAAAATTGGCAGTCGGGAGAGAATTCTCAAAGAGACTGGAGAGGCCGCGATTCGTCAACGCGTCGTCGTCACCTGTGTGACGTCACGCGCATGAGCACCCGCGTCGACCGTTACGGGTCGCGGGGCTACAAGACAGACGAGAAAGGCTGACTAGAAAGACAGACGGAAGAGGCCAGACGGAAGAGGCAGAGAGTGGTTGGCTGGTCTGCCGTCGAGTGCAGTCGAGCTGGAGAGAGAGGTCGGAGATTGGGAGTGACGTCACAGGCTGGAGCAAGGCGCCCGCTTACATATTTTGTTGATATAGGTACGAATAAGCGAATTACTCCTCCAACATCTAAGACTACTACTGCTACTATTATTACTACCACTGGAAACGGAAACGTCGAACAATCTACATTAATCAAGGATCGCATATCGTTCTGAGACGATTTCACAACAAGCTAATCCCAACCCACTCTAGTATACAGTGTATGAGTTTTTACGTCAATTATTTTCATTTCTGTAACCCGTTTCTTTTCTACACTATTCTTTTCTGCTATATAAAATACATTAAGAATTCAACCATTGAATAGCTGTTTGTTGGCTTAGTGCAGATATATATATATTTTTGGTGCATTCTAAATTTCTTAGCACAGACTCTCCAGCCGTGCCTACATCTTCAGTCGACCGTGAATGGATGAACATCACTTCTGCTTTCTGGATCAAACCAAACACAACGTGGACAGGAAGCAGAATTAAACCAGTGGACCGGTCGGATACTCAGGGGACCTACTGTCACTCCTTTAAGTTCGGTTAAGACCGAGTAGACACCTCAACCCCAGAGAGTAAGACGTCGGAGGTTGAGGGGCTGGGGCGAAAGGGGTTAGATCACTGTAGTATGCCGTTTCTAAACTTTTGGCACAATGAATTGCGGCATGGTGCTTTTTTTTATTACAGACGTTGCTCAACTAACGCTACTAAAATATACAGACGCCAGAATAAAAAAAGAAACGCGCATGCGCGAAATTAAAAATATAAAATGTTACCAATTTACCCATCTCATCCTTTATATCATGTAAATTTTTAAAAATATTAATTATTTTTTTTGCGTCAGGTTTTATTATATCAACAAAATCATTTAAAAATAAATATGCATTTATGAGATTATAAAAATATTTTATTAACATATTATGCTCCATATACTTAAAATATTTTGTTACTTTACATGATAATCTGCATGTCTTGATGATCTATAGCTTACATCTGTCTTTGAAACGGAGGTTTTGCTAATGTTTAGACTTGAATATTACTTTTTATTACATTCCAGATCCTTTTTGCTATAATAATGTTTTCCATTCTCAGATATATCATTATTTAGATTATTCGGACTATTGTCCTCATCTTTGTCGCCATATTTATTATATTTATATTTATTACAACGTTTCGGCCTTTGTACGCTCCAGCCTTCTTCAGGTGGTTGGAATGTCGAACTAAACCCTCACTGGGGTAGACTTTTCTAGTTCCACGTGCCATGTTTAATGGATGTCAGTTATCAGTTATCTCCTGTTAAATTTTCCCTCTGAAAGTTCTCCACTGACTTAACCGGGTATTGAACTCACACTCTTTGGGTCCTGTCACTGTATCTATCCAACGCCTTTATCCACTGTGCCATGTGTCATTGAGACGACAAAGATGAGGAAACTAGTCCGAATAATGTAAATAGTGTACGCAATACCTCATCTCAGAAATATAGACAGATACTGAAGGGCCGAAACTTAATAAATATGGCAACAAAGATGAGGAAAATAGTCCGAATAATGTAAATAGTGTAGATAATACCTCATCTCAGAAATATAGACAGATACTGAAAGGCCGAAACGTTGCAATAAATGTGTGACAAAGATGAGGACAATGGTCCGAATAATGTAAATAGTGTAGATAATACCTCATCTCAGAAATATAGACAGATACTGAAAGGCCGAAACGTTGTAATAAATATGTGACAAAGATGAGGAAAATAGTCCGAATAATGTAACTAGTGTACATAATACATCCTCTCAGAAATATAGTCAGATATATCACTTGTAATGATTGGTTACAATTTTCTATTCGATTAACACCTGGAAAGACTTGAGTAATTCCATTATTTCATTTTCTTAGTATAATAAAATATAATACTGAAATCCGAAGGTGCATTGAAATAATGAAACATACTTTCTAAAACATAAGCAAAGTATTAAGAATCAGGAAAAGTTCGTTATGAACATAGAAATGGACAGTCATATGTTATGTATATTTTTATTTTATAATATTTTTATGTAAATATATATATAATCTCTTCCTGTATGACAGTTAATATTAGAAAATATCCTTTCAGTTAAAGAAAAAAACTAGTGTCACCAAAAATGTGGTTCTACAGAAGGATACTGAGAATACGATGGGCTGTAGTTTCAGAGAGCCATGGTCGTCCATATCTTATTGTATGACAAGAACGCACATTTCCATGGCTATACAGTTTCCTGTTGTAGTCAGTGTGAACTTTAAATTCTCCTATTGGTCAACCCACACAGCTTTTACTACTAATTACGTATAGACATACATTGATAGGAACGATTCACTTTCTGTACATCTGTATTACAATTAAGTATTGGATTGCACCTGTTAATTGTTTCTTTGGTTATATTTTTTATGTGTCATAAAGACTGAAATATTAAATAACGGAAATACGTAAAATAATAATGAATATGTAACCAAGCTTATACTTATGGAAAACAAAACTCAGCTCGAACAAAAACTGAAGGTAAAAATCTTTTGTTCAATAAATGATATGAAACTGGCAAATTGGTGTCAGATGCTTTGAAGGATGAACTCGTGTAGAAAAAAAAAGACACACACACAACACAGTCTGTATCATTGAAATAACGCGCAATCGAAACTAAGTGTAATAGGTGAGCCCAGTGATTCTTTAAGGGAACTGAAACCAAAGAGATACACATATCAGGAAGTATTTTATTATACCATAAGTAAAGTTTCCATGTCAATTTCAAATTTATTCAATATTTTTTTAATTTAAGAAGAAAGAAATCGATTTTCACGTGCGTTCTTTTAATCTATTAATAACAAAATGTTACTTTTAAATCGATTTTCTCGTGCGTCCTTTTAATCTGTTAATAACAAAATGTTACTTTTAAATCGATTTTCTCGTGCGTCCTTTTAATCTGTTAATAACAAAATGTTACTTTTAAATCGATTTTCTCGTGCGTCCTTTTAATCTGTTAATAACAAAATGTTACTTTTAAATCGATTTTCCCGTGCGTCCTTTTAATCTATTAATAACAAAATGTTACTTTTAAATCGATTTTCTCGTGCGTCCTTTTAATCTATTACTAACAAAATGTTACTTTTAAATCGATTTTCTCGTGCGTCCTTTTAATCTATTAATAACAAAATGTTACTTTTAAATCGATTTTCCCGTGCGTCCTTTTAATCTATTAATAACAAAATGTTACTTTTAAATCGATTTTCCCGTGCGTCCTTTTAATCTATTAATAACAAAATGTTACTTTTAAATCGATTTTCTCGTGCGTCCTTTTAATCTATTACTAACAAAATGTTACTTTTAAATCGATTTTCTCGTGCGTCCTTTTAATCTGTTAATAACAAAATGTTACTTTTAAATCGATTTTCTCGTGCGTCCTTTTAATCTATTAATAACAAAATGTTACTTTTAAATCGATTTTCTCGTGCGTCCTTTTAATCTATTACTAACAAAATGTTACTTTTAAATCGATTTTCTCGTGCGTCCTTTTAATCTGTTAATAACAAAATGTTACTTTTAAATCGATTTTCTCGTGCGTCCTTTTAATCTATTAATAACAAAATGTTACTTTTAAATCGATTTTCTCGTGCGCCCTTTTAATCTATTAATAACAAAATGTTACTTTTAAATCAATTTTCTCGTGCGTCCTTTTAATCTATTAATAACAAAATGTTACTTTTAAATCGATTTTCTCGTGCGTCCTTTTAATCTGTCAATAACAAAATGTTACTTTTAAATCAATTTTCTCGTGCGTCCTTTTAATCTATTGATAAAAAAATGTTACTTTTAAATCGATTTTCTCGTGCGTCCTTTTAATCTGTTAATAACAAAATGTTACTTTTTGAACCACTGAAGGGACGTTTTAACTACTGATCTCAAAATTGGCCAGTCTTCATAAATATCATTAATCCGACAAACTGTAGCAATTGTTTCCCTTATATTTTAGTCTATTATCTTCATCTATATTATAAAGTTAATTCAAATATTTTCAGTTTTTTGGGAAATCTCTATGTCATAATCATTCATAGCATCGTTATTCAGCCGTCAACACATTTTTTTAAATTTTACATCAGTTTAATAATTGTTTAATAAAATTGTGCTTTCTATCTTAAAAGAACGATTCTGGTTTTGAATCGGTTTAATTTTCAAGTAATTCTTTTTCGATATTTCTAAATTGATATAACTACCGACCATATTAAGATCCTTCCATGTTAGCAAGTAATAGTTTAATAGTAAAAAAATATTTAAAAAATCAACCGTATATAGAAGAACATCTAATTTCTGTTCCATGAATGTTTGCTTTGTCAAATTTTAATCTCAGGAGGAACGTTGTTATGCTACAAAAGTCGACTTTCTTATCGAAACGTTGCACCATTCAAGCGAACTATTTACGAATTACAGCGTGGCATCTCTAAAGTTGATCCAAGTTCTAAAAATTCGTAAAATATCAGTGAATATCACCAAACGTCTTTTGCCGTAAACATTCGGTTAATATTAATATAAAGATGTACTACTATGAATCAAACAAACAGCGATTTTAATGGATATATTCAAAAGCATTTCGACGTCCAAAGAAGAATCTGTCATATCGTCGCCCCTGACCTGGCATCTCGGCTCCAGTCACTTTACAGCCTGTCGTAACGTAGCTACCCTGTTCCTTTTCCATACGTTCATGATAATTGACCTGAAGAGTTTCCTCTTTGGTACCTCAACTTCATAAATTTTAGTGCAGTACGTCCAGTTTGTTCTCATAATTTCACACTTGAAATTTGTAAGAAGTTACTGTAAGTTCTATACTAAGAGTTCTTTCCTTTGTACTTCTTACATCCTGTGATTCTTGCTATCTTGTCAACTACGATTTCTACAGAATTTAAATACAACGTAAATCGTCATCTGTTTTTTTTATTGTTCTCTTATTATCCGCAAATCTTTCACAATTTTTTTCATACTCAATAATCGCTTGCTTCTTAGTTTCTTAATCGTTTTTAATTGAAATGAAATGATTAAGAAAGTAAGTGTTAAAGAAGTGATTCTTGGGTCATTCTCTGTTATTCTTCACAGAAAATGATTTAAACTGATATATTCCAACGAGATCATATAGGATGGAATCGTTAGATAAAGAAAACTGATTTACAGCCTTGGGATCATGGAACAGCAATCATTATTAACATCTACAAAGCCAGAGTCATAACGGATGACCAATATTGCATTTGAAAAATTTCTAGCAAGTCCTGCAACGATACCGGCGGCAAATACTTACAACTTTTGCCGTTCCATTAGAAAAAATAGATGACGTCGAGAGTCCAGATGTGCTGCATGCAAAACTATTGATCTCCTATAAAACTCTGGTCAGAACTGCATCCTGGAGATCACATTATATACTTGTGTCCGCGCGGTGGCAAAATGCATGATGAATGAAATGGTCTTTCAAAGCTGATGGATGCAGAATGCTAATCCTAACACTCTGAAAAATTGTCCTGGATCTAGTTATGATTGTTATATAGCGTATACTGGCTTGGATAGACGTCCATCCGGCAATATGTTATGTGTTACACAGAAGGGATATTGGAGAAACTGGTTGAATACTCCTTTGTTGAACTGGTCCAGTCACAAAGCATACGCACTAACACTGTCAGATACATTAAGAATAGAAATCACAATTGGTTGAGAATTAACACATGTAAAGAATTTTTTTAATAATAAAAACTAGATTGCAGTTAGTAGTTTCACCTTTTTCTTTAAACTTGTGTTTTGGACTAAATTGATAGCCGATTGGATCTACGGCCAATTCTCCTTAGCTCAACATACTTGAGTAGCAGGTTTAATTTGCTAATGGTTTTGATGATGAAAAAGAATCGTGACCATTAATTGGAAGTAGTTGGAAGTGGTCAGCAAGTATTCCTTCAATCCTAAATTGTCTTGACTTCATATTTCAGGTGGACTGTAACTGGGCTTCATGGGTTGGGTAACTTGACATGATTTTCTCAGGCGGCGATACTTGTCGATCCCCTATTCTTCTGCCTTTCCGTTCCGCTGTTATTTAATCTCAATGTCACGCCAATACACTCAAAGGAAACTTTGCTTAGACAGCCTTCAGCCAATAGAAGGCTTACATTCACCGACCAGCTTTTTGATTGACAGCCCTTATCAACAATCCACATTATAATTCCATTTCACCAAATGTTGGTTAAGTTAGTATTTATATAACTGACTCTTCTTTTTTTAAGGCTTTACTTTACTACCTTATCTTGGGGTTGATGCAGTCTTTTTTTGCATCTGGTATCAATAATGTTTCATATGCATATCTTATGTTATTAAGACTGTGCCAAGCGAAAATAAATCCTGCTAAGACTTCTAGTTCTGTCACGATTTCCTCGAAGAATATATTAAATAAATCCAGTGATAAGGCATATCATTGTGTTACGTTACTTTCTATTTTTCTGCATTTTTACTGGAAGTGAAAGACAACGAGAAGACTTTATGAGAAGGAACCAGAAACCTAATCCTAAACAGGAAACACGGTATAAAACAATATTCCTGTTAATAAAACGAGGAAGGAATTTGAATCGGTCGATAGGCGAACCTATCTAGTCCTCTTGAAACAAAAAATAAAAAGAACATTAATAATGCAAAAAATAAGTAAAAGCATGAAACAGACTGTCGCCTCTAAGTGTTGACATCTATGTTAACTTATATATATATATATATATATATATATATATATATATATATATATATGTATATATATATATATATATATATATATATATATATATATATATATATATATGTATATATATATATATATATATATCAAGTCATCCCATAAGTTCTGTCCGAATTTTGAATAAAGAAAACAAGTGACCAAATGTTACATTTAATTACAGATTCAATCAACAATCAACAATGTATTTTCCCTGATTATTTATGACTTCCTTCCATTTATTAACAAGCTTACTAATTCCATTACTGTAAAATTATTTTGGCTTTGATTCGTAAAACTCACATATGTCAGTTTTAACCTCTTCCTGTGTTACAAAAGCTGTTTCTTCCAAATGATTCAGTAAGCTACGAAACAAATGGTAGTCTGAAGGAGCAAGGTCGGGAGAATCAAGTGGATGAGTAATTTTCTTCCAACCAAGTTCTTCGATCTTTTGTGATGTGAATCTTGCTGTCTGTGTTCGCGCATTGTCCTGATGAAACATCACCTGTTTTCGATCCACTAGAGCAGGTCTTTTTTCCTCAAAGTTTGGTACAAATGTTCTAATTGCTGACAGTATATTTGAGCATTAATTGTTGCATTAGGTGGTAAGAATTCAAAGTGGATTATTCCTTGGCAATCCCACCAGATTGAAAGAAGAAATTTTGCCCATGAAGTTCTCTTCTCGGCTGTGGCTGAGGTCCTTCCCCTTTACCAAGCCACTGTCTACGACGCTTAACATTTCGATAAAAGATCCATTTTTCGTCGCCAGTCACTAGTCTATCCAAACAAGGTGAAACAAGTTGGCGAGAATGGAGAGAAGAGCAGATGTCAACTCGGGATTTGAGGTTGTTTTCATACAATTCATGAGGCACCCATTTTCCAAGTTTAGGAACTTTTCCAAGTTGTTGAGGATGACGATGAACAGTTGTATGGTTTGAACTGAGAACCGCTGCCAATTCCGCAACTGATAAAGCAGGATTTTCTTCATATATATATATATATATATATATATATATATATATATATATATATATATATATATATATATATATATATATATATAGGCAAGGTCGAACCTGGTCTGTACCTATATGGGTGACCACTTGGGGATACCAGATGCTGTAAGTGTATGTGTTGGTGGTGTAATGTATAATGTCTCAGAATTGTTAATCATTTCCCGTTGGCTTCATCATATACACTTTAAATTTCCGTAGCTCAGATGGTTAGAGCGTACCGGATTTAACAATAGCTTCCTAGGGAACGCAGGTTCACATACTTCGGGAAAGCCCAGATTTTTCTTTAAGTTTTCTCGAACATTCAGACCGTTAGACGAAAATAATTAATTATACTGTTTAATAAATAAATTCATTTATTATATTTCCAACTAATGATTAAACATAATTTTCATATAATTAACTGTACACAGATTCATAATAACTAAATATGCATAGAAAACAGAAACAAATTGATTTAATGGAAATAAATTCCATTTATACATTCTACTGTGTGGAAAAAAAGTATTCGTACAATGCAAATTTCAGATTTAAAAACTTTTAATTGTTAGAGTATTCAAATGGAACAAACTTGAATGCTCCAGTAATGTCATCCTTTGATATGTTTAGCCTAAAAACAGAACATACTGTAATAGATATTCGTGCAAGAAGGTTATCATCATAGCAAGATGTAAAGAATTGATAAATTCTCAAAAAGAACTGATTGTTAAATTCTGGAAAGAAGGGTAAAGTGACAGGAAAATTTCAGACAACTTGAATATTCCATTTACTACCATTAGTTCATTCATTGTAAGGTATAAAAAAAAACTCAAAACTGCTGAAAACCAAAGAAGACCACGTACTCAACTAAAGATCTCTTCAATATTTTCGAGGAAGTTAATCTGTCAAGTTAAGCAAAATCCAATGGTTACTCGTCAAGAGTTGCAGGATACTTTGCTTTCATCAGGAATCTGTGTCACTGAATGGACAATAAGCAATGAAATTAATGGAAATAACTAAAACCATGCTCCCCTTGGAAAACGCCACTGCTATTGAAATGGCACAGCGATGTCAAGTTAAAATTCGTTCGTGAACATAATGATAAGGAATAATTTTATTGGGAAAGAGTATTATGGACAGACGAAACCAAAATTCAGTTGTTTGGATGAAATTCTAGAAATGTATGGAGAAAAGATGGCGATGACTTCAAGCAAAAGAATACATTTCCAACAGTGAAATTTGTTGGTGGCAGTATCATGGTTTGGGGATGTTTTTCTGCAAAAGGTACTGTTAAACCCATCAGTAATAAATAGTAGAATGAATGCCGTAGCATATCAAATATTTTGAAAACAAATTTAATGATTTCGGTTGAAAATCTTGAACTTTCTCCTGATTGGCGCTTCCAACATGATAATGATCCTAATCACACTGCAAAATCTACTAAGAAATAGCTTACTGAAAATAATGTAAGTCCCCAGATTTAAATCCAATTGGTAATCTGTGGAATTATTTGAAAATTCAAATCCAATCGAGAGCTCCAATATTCATCGCGGATCTGAAGACCATATGCGAAGAAGAATGGAACAAAATACCAACTAAAATTTGCAAATCATTAATTCAGAACTACAAAAAGAGGTTGATAGCTGTAGAGGGGAATAATGTCTAGTCTCCAAAGTATTAAATGTAGGTTATGTATTCATTTTTGCATCGTACGGATACTTTTTACACACATTAAAATGGATAAATGTGTTTTATTTCTATTAAATGAAACTTTTTCTTTGTTTTCTATGCATATTTAGTTATTATGCATTTGTGTACAGTTAATTATATGAAAAGCTTGTTTCTTCATTAGTTGGAAATATGAAAAATTAAACATTTGTATGTGTATGAATATATTTTTGCCCCCACTGTATATAAGTTATAGGTTTGTCACTTAACTGATTGATTGATGTTACCTTCAGCATCCCGACTCAAGCTTTTCTTGGTGGCTAGAAAAGCGATGGATTCATATTTGCACCTAAGTGAATGTAACGAACTCGTCTGGAATTCAAATCCCAACCTTTTTATCATTTACTCCGCCGTGTCTTACTTTTATATTGATTGATTGTACAAAATAAGATTATATTAGTTCATGCGGTTCAATTGAGTTAGTGAAAATATTTTCGTGTTATTTTTTTCTAACTGAATTTTCAAATATGGAATCACATATTATCACAACAATTACTGGTAAGTTACTAAAAACCATACCATATCAAGAACCAACGCCAACGTCTAAATTTTAAAAAAGGAAAATTTCTTAAATTATTTTTAATAAGATTAGTACTGACATGTATAATCAGCTTATAAGTGACTCATCAAGGACACTTTTACTTTTATTTATCCTTGTACATCTGTCCAAAAGTTACTAGACTTTTATTTATATTTTAGAAACGATTTCATATAAAATTTTTACATGTCAACTTATTTTCTTATAACAGAATATCCAAAGATATAGGAATACGCACACACATACACACACACACACGTACACACACACACACACACACGATGAAAGGATATGTATTTGCTGTTTGGAAATGGGAATAAAGGACGATAGAGTAAGTCACAGAACCAAGTGCCGAAGAGTGCTTCCGTTTTTGCTGGTATGAACTTGACCAGGAATCTCATCTATAGAGCGACAATGAGGCATTCATCAACGCATTTGCACAGATGACCTTCTTCCCAAGGATTTCCTGCAGTTGGAAACAGACAATTTTCTTCTTCGACTCGGCTTCTCCTTCAATATTCTTCGGTCAGAGATGCAAATATCCAAACAAAAAATTAGTACCTAATCTTGTAATGCCATGGACATAATGTCCAAATGTTCACAACAGTTACTGTCTGACCTCAATGTTTGCCTATTTTATTCACAATAAAAAAATTCAGGTTGCTTTTAAAATAAGCAATACAAATTAGTAAAACAGTTATAGAAATTCCGGGCGAATCTCTATTTACCTATCTATTCTAGTATTTTCTTTTATATATAAAATTTAATTAAATTAATGAATAAACTCGTTTTTTCATCTTTTCTCTTGCTAATCATGCCCCGGCCTTGCTAAAGTCAAGTCGTTCTTTCTACAATAATCATAATAATAATAATTTCAACAATAATAACAATAAATCATTATTCCTTAATAATAATAATAATAATAATAATAATAATAATAATAATAATAATAATAATAATAATAATAATAATAACAACAATAATAATAATAATAATAATAATAATAATAATTATTATTATTATTATTATTATTATTATTTACTTTATCTATGTATTTTTAATTTTTAATTTTTTTTTTCTTTTTTTTGCAGTGGAAAGTGTCATGATGCCATTTATAACCCTAGGACCCGGAAAGAAATGTGTAAACGCCAGATATCAAAGAATATAAAAATAATAATAATAAATCAAATTCTTATTGCTTAACGTATTTTTTCACATCTTTTCTCCCTTCACTTATTTTCTTGCCTGTTATTGACTCCTATCTTTTTCGTATTGTTTCTTTTCCAATTTGCTCAAGCAATTCTAATTAACCGATCTTACTCGCTTGATCGACCTGAACGCCTTTCGTAACGGTTCAATTATCGTTGAAAACACCGACGAATGATTCCAGACGTCAACCAGTCCTTTCACGAGACTTTCTCTACTCTCTTCTCGTTTACCCTTATTTTGTATATTCTAATTTCTTGTTCATATATTTTGTTTTTAGATTTCCCCATTATTTTATTGATCTTTTTCTGGTTATTTTTATTTACTTTTACAAGCGTGATTGCGATTCAGACCTTCAGGGTTAGATTAGATAGGATTAAAATTTATTCTTTATTTAATTTTTGTTTTGTATTTCCTAGTTTTCTGTCCACTTTTATATCTCTCAAATAGGCTTAGATTTTCTAACTTTTTCATATAATGTGTTTCAGTTCGGTATTTACGCATTTTGTTGTTTTTAAAATTTACTTCATGTATAAATTTTGTCAATTGAGGTATAAAAAATTGCACATGCTAATTAATCACTGATGAGGATCTCTGATTTGTCTGTATCACGCTAGAAAGTGGGATTGCTCTCGGCTGCTTATAATGAACAAATATCAAAAATACAAAAACTGTTTACGAGTGGTTGAGGAAAAGTTTACGGTTCGACTAAGGAGTAATTTCTTGTCAGGCTATATGACGGTTCCGTATAGGATACAGGTTCGATTCCTGTCGGAGGACGAATATTTTCTATGAAAATTTCTCTGACATTCAGGCCGGTAAATATTGTTTAAGAATGTTTATTATAAAACAGAGCATTTACTTAAATATTTGTATTTATAAAAAGAATGTGTAAACATAAAAATGTCTTAAAATAATTGTCGGACTTTGTCCATTTCATAATATATATATATATATAATTATTTATTTAAATATTATAACATAAATATGTTATAAAATCATTACAAAAATAGCCATTTTGTTTCAACACTTTTGGTGTCTTATCAAGTGATGAAACATCATCACTTGATAAGACACCAGAACTCTTGAAACAAAATGGCTATTTTTGTACTGATTTTATAACATATTTATGTTATAATTTTTAAATAAATAATTATATCTGCTCTACTCTGTATTGAGCACTCTTTTAAGAATAATAATTGCTGGTTATTGGAATTGATTCCGTATATACCAATCCTATATATATATATATATATATATATATATATATATATATATATATATATATATATATATATATATATAAATATAAAAGTGAACATAGAAGTCAACGCTTAGAGGCGACAGTCTGTTTCATGCTAGATGCAATTGTCATATATATATGTGTGGGAGTGCATGTTTGTTTCATTGAATATGACAGACGAGGAAATTTGAACATTTTTTTTATTTCCTTTAAATAAATAAAAAAATTATCAAACTTTCTTTTTATGTGGTATTAAACGAAACGTTTTTAAAGTATGGTTGCCCCCACTCAAATATATATTCTCAAATATAGATTTGAGAACTTTTTTTTTATTTTTGTTTTACTAAAGTTCACGCAATACAAGACACAAGTGCCAGTCAAGGTAGAGGATAGCTGAATGTGTTCTGTGATATACATGTAAGAGACCGATTCAAGAAGCGACGATTATGATGATACAATTAATGATTGACCATTGACTTGTAGAGGTTAAGATTGTAGTGTTCGGCTTACGTCCACATAACGTACAAACCCTAACCCACCTGTACAGTCATCAAAATTAAGCAATATCGACCGTAGTCAGTACCTAGATGGGTGGCTGCTTAAGAATGCCAGGTGCTGTAAGCGTGGATGTGCGGATGATGTCATAGATAACGGTTCGGAATTGTTCATCGGAGATCCGAGTTTCAATCCTTGTTATGTTCGTTATATTCACTTTATCTAAACTAATATTTATTAAAAAAAACATTCTTAATATATATATATATATATATATATATATATATATATATATATATATATATATATGTGAAAAAACCCTTTCTGGATTTAAATAATCGGCAAAGTGTTGATAAGCCGTAAAAAACGAATCAATCAAAATATGATGTTCAGAGAAGAATTCATGCAAAAATCTGTTCCACAAAATTGCAGATAAAAACAACAAGAACATTTTTTTTAGTCTTGTTTCGACTCTTTTGCTGTTTTATGGCGTTATACCGATTAAAAACATTATTATCTGTCTGTCTGAGATAAGTTATTGTAATTATTTACATTATTTACATTGTTCGGAGTGTTGTCCTCATTTTTGTTGTCATGTTCACGACGTTTCGGCCGTTGTCCGCTCCGGCCTTCTTCGGGTTATTGAAATTTCGTACTGAGGCCTTTATTTCGTTCAACAGGATTTTAACCACTGGGCCATGTCTCCTCGAGGACACATAGTTGAGTGGATAAAAGCGTTCGTTGGATCCAGTGACTTCACCCAAACAGTTGGGCTACGGCAGTAGCGAAGAAAAACTTTGAGAGTTGAGTTAAAGGGAGGTAAATGAGACACCTCGAAGAGGCATCGCACGTGGAACTAGAACAATCTACCCCCGGTGGCTGAAATAAAGGGTTAAATTCAAAATTCAAATTACCTAGAGAAGGCCAGAGCGTACAACAGCCGAAACGTTGTGAACATTAGAATAGAGATATTAGGACAACAGTCTGAACAATGGAAATAAAAACATTTTTGTTATCGTTTGTGAACCAGTTTTCAAAAAGCGAGTAAGTTTACTACAAGCAAATTAGTGAAAACGTAGGTTTAAGTATAGAAAAAGAGAAAAAGGCGTAAGAGAAAGATACGCATTCTCAAGGATAAAGGAGCAAGAGGATTAGAATTATTAACAGGATATATTATTGATGGTCACAATCTTAACAACATAAGATACATGACATCGTTGTGATGAGGGCTAGAGAGAGGCAAGGGAATTGCAGGAACCCCAGTGCAAGGTAGAAAAGGAAAGCAGAAAGAAAAGACTAATTATAATTATCTAGGAAAAAGGGTACGTAATATATTATGATACTCAAAATCACTCACTGATGGCATCGGAGCCAACCGCGGGAAAATGGTCGGCAGAGAGAAACTGGTTTTGATGAGAAATCGACAAATCGAGGAGACTACCTATTTGGGAAATGATCGAGCAGATGTGTTTTCTTTTTTAGTATGGTTTTTCATTTTCCTCCTATGCCTCTAGCTGAAAGAGCAGTAACATCGGATTCCTAAATTTCTGAGAGACAACAAAATGTATGTTTGGACTGATCTCTCTCTTTCTATCTCTATTTCCGTAGCTTTGTGTGCTCTGAGCATTCTAACACTCTGTCTCTGTATTTTCCGGCCCCTTGTTTATGATTCGATCTAACTAGGCGTGCTCCTGATTGACCATTACAAAAACTGACCGCCGATGCAGAACATAAAATATGAAAAAAGTCTCATTCATTTTGTCAAACGAATGACAAGGGTTCAGTCAAAATAATTTTCTTTCGAATTTCTTCAAGGTTTTGTCCTTCGGTCCAATTTATTCCACTTTGACTTTGTTAGTTATTAGGGTGAAAATCAAATGCGTGACACAATAAATCTAATAGTGATCTAAGTGACTAAAATTTTGTTTTTGCTAGATATAAATCTTTGCAATGAAATATCAGGTTCTTTCTGCGATACTACGACGTTTCTCTTTTGCACCGATTTCCCTTAAATTAATTCGCTATCAAACTCACTCTGAGGGAAGATCTATCCGCTTCCCTTTCTGAAAAGTTTTATTTCTATTTTACAGCTACCGGGCTAAACTAAAAAAAAAAACTAAAACAGGAGATTACAGTTTGTGTTGGCTCATACGACCTGACAAAATCAGAAAACTACCAAATTAAACAAAACTTTCGCAGAGTGTACTAACTACAAATGTTTAAAGAACATTTCTATAAAGATATGAAGGTGATACGGAGAACTGGGTAAGGGCTAACGAGATAAAATTTCGTTACAGGTGATTTTTCCCGCCATTCCTGTGGCATCAGGTAACAACAGATTGATAACAAAAGCATTTGATGGACAAAAATAACAACAGAAAAAACCCCAAACAAACACAAAACAATAAACAAGCGCGGCAAATATGTTGCAGGCAAGCTTTTTGTTATAGTTCAGGTTAGGACCAAGGAAGAACAACACAAACACAAGAGTAGAAATAACGAAGATATATTACACGGAATAATAATACAAGATGTGGAAGGTGTTAGTAGGGCTGTCAGTCTGGTTTGGAGTGAACTACTATCGGCTCGAATCGATTGGTCCCTCTCTCTTGAGAGGCGTAGTATACATATTGTTAGGAAGAGTTTATTCTGTAGTTATAGGTAAGGACCTCTCTCTTGAGGGGCGTAGTATACATAGTGTTAGGAAGAGTTCATTCTGTAGTTATAGGTAAGGACCCCTCTCTTGAGAGGAGTAGTATACATAGTGTTAGGAAGAGTTCATTCTGTAGTTATAGGTAAGGACCTCTATCTTGAGAGGAGTAGTATACATAGTGTTAGGAAGAGTTCATTCTGTAGTTATAGGTAAGGACCTCTCTCTTGAGAGGCGTAGTATACATAGTGTTAGGAAGAGTTCATTCTTTTATAGGTAAGGACCTCTCTCTTGAGAGGGGTAGTATACATAGTGTTAGGAAGAGTTCATTCTGTAGTTATAGGTAAGGACCTCTCTCTTGAGAGGGGTAGTATACATAGTGTTAGGAAGAGTTCATTCTGTAGTTATAGGTAAGGACCTCTCTCTTGAGAGGCCTAGTATACATAGTGTTAGGAAGAGTTCATTCTGTAGTTATAGGTAAGGACCTCTCTCTTGAGAGGCCTTGTATACATAATGTTAGGAAGAGTTCATTTTGTAGTTATAGGTAAGGAGCCATAACACTTTTATAATGAGAAAAACCATCGTATCAATGTTGAACAAAACAACAGTCATTAAAAAAAATAATGTAAAATTAAATTCTTGCAATGCACAGATTTCATGTACTACTTCTGTAGAAGTGTAGGATTATTTTCGTATTAACATCATCAATTATACCTTATTGGTCGTAAATGCAATACCTGCAAGAAGTAAAAAAATGAAATGAAATTAATGTAAAAATGTGTTTGAAAAAAGATCGTCGTTGGTGGAACTCATTGCTGCGTATCGGGCACTCATCGATATTTGCTTCTGTGTGAAATGAATCCTATCTTGGATCTGAAGAGATGTTCACAGCCAACGCATGGTAGAATACTAGGGTTCTTGGCTCTCTTCGTCCCTTCTATTTCTCCTCTTGTGTTTTCGGAGGGGTGCTGTTTTACTATGGACTGCTCTTCTACAAATGGTTGTTTCTGCAGCTTCCGTCTCCAAATTTGACCGGATCGATTACTGTATTTGGCACGATTCAACATTGACTTTGCAGGCTACAGTGTAACCAGAATATTAGAAGAAGGAAGAATTGACGAAGTAGGGTCTGAATATTCTGGAAAGGGAAACCGGCTCTAGAACGCGTAATATATGGAGTGGGTTTTGCCGTCAGAAAATTCCTAGTGAAAAAAGTAAAACAATAAAAAAATAAATCATAAATTTGAGAATACTTCTATAATTATTAGTTATAAAATGTCAGTTTTGAAAATGTATGTTTCTTTATTAAGCGAACGTTTGATGTGGCAAAAGGCCGAAAGTATAGAACGCAAGTCAGGATCAAACTCATTATTCAGTTGTAATTGATCTAGCGAGACAAATTTGCTAACAGCTACACCACGCTGAAATCTTCCAATATTTATTTAACATTCTCAGTTTTTGAACAACTAAAATAAGAGAGATATGAAAATTTCGGATACAGGTGAACTGTCTTACATGCGCATAAATAAATCTGGTGTTTTGCCAAAAATAGTCGACCAATGTATAACTGGAAGATAATGCCTTTAAAGAAAATTTAAAATAAATTGTCTATCTAACCGATTGCCTTATGAGCAGATATAATCCGCAAAACTTGTAACTAGGAAGGTAGATTTTGAAACTATATATATATAATCTGGATCCTTTTCTGTTAAATACTTTTAAAGATTCTAAATTTTGGACCATTTTCCTTGTTTCTGTGATAATTCAAGCCTATAATTTCTAATGTCCGAATACTTTCAATTTTTGCATGTCATTTATCAAAGAGTTTTCTTTGTGCTGTTACTTTCCCCTTTTCTTTTTAATATCGCATCTTCATAAGCCTATATTTATCTTATGCCAAGTGTCAAGTTGGGAAAAACACAATAACACATAATGATGTGATAATATAAATTTTTATATATCAAGAACAAATTTGTAAGAAAGATGTATGACAAAATGGAAACAGTTTTCAGGTGACGCGTTTTGTCCTTTAGGACCTCATCGGACTAAGTTTGCTTACACTGGTCTGACGACGCATGCGCACGAAAGAGAGACGTTAGGATGTTGCGCTACACTCGTCCATGATTAGAACTTTGATATATTTATATATTGTTTGGCTCAACTGACTCGCTTAATGAGGTGGTCCGAGTTTAAAGATTTGCGAACAATTGGTTTAGTGTGGCAGCATGTGGTATCGTGATGTTTTCGAAATATTTAGAGACACCCACGTTTTTAATGACGCTTTAATATTCTTAAGGCTGGTTTTAAATTTGGTTTCTATTCGTGAAATGAAAATTGAAAGATTTTTGTATCTTCCATTTCTCAGGTTTTCCACTGTACGTAACCGGGTTTGTAGGAAAAATTATTGGTCATTCCATGCTCTCTCGCATGACGATTTCTAATGTTGTTAAATGACAGTAGTATATTTGAATAGTGTATTGTTTTGTTGTTATTGTTCAAACACGGGTAAAGTTATTTACGTATTGACTGAAGGAAACACAGAAGTGAACCTCTAATACGGAACATTAACTGAGTGCGCATCACTGTTTTCAGTTTGGATTACATGTTGAATGTCAAAGATTTCGATTACATTTCATACTTCCACCTGTTCTAAATTCCCCGGCTATAACCCGCAATGCAACGCAAATTGTAGCGAACCACTCTCATTTCCTCCGTGACATTAACAAAAAGTTTTACTCGAAAAGATTTCTCTCACAAACCGTTGCTTTGTAGAACCGAATACCACTTGGATACTTCCAGGATCACGACAATCTTAACTTGTTCAAGTCTAGGGTTAACATTTACCTTCCCCACATATCCACATAAACTGTGGCTACTACTTTCTAACCGTCTACCTCAATAGCTCTTGGTCCTTCCACAGACTGAACGTTATTGTAAAAAGAATCATTATTTTCACTTCTAGATACACATTTGTGTTGCTGGTGTTGGAAGGGTTTATTGTATATGGTTTTTATTTGGTAAATTTTTCTTCTCCTGTAACTATTATTTATTATTAATATTTCATCGTAGCATTTGTCTTTGCTTAGATATGCGGAAATATTCTAACATAGGACAGAAAATATGTTACTGAAATCCGGAGGAACATCGGAATAGCTGAACATGCTTTCCAAAATATAAGCATAGTATTTAGAAACAGGGAAGGTTCCTTGTAAATAAAGAAAATGCACTAATTCCTCATGTAATATCAGTCCTCCTGCTATATGGGAGTGAAAATTAGAGAATCTCCTTACAAATAAAGAAAAAATATTCGTAACAATATGTTGATTGTACAATGCTATCTTGAAAGGATTGTGGTAAATTATAATTTGATTCACGATCAGGGGATTTTTGAAGAATTTTTAGCTAGTCATTATTGTTCGACATGCTTTACGGTCCATGTTGCATAAAAATTGGAACCGTGGTTTGAAGCAATATCACACGTTATTAGAAAAGTCTGCAAATGTCAGAATTGTTAAATGTTTAGCTGAGCAAAATTAGCCGCAATCGACAGACACATGAACACATGTGAATTGCATAAAACTTTCACTTCTGCAACAACGGCATCATCTGTGTGGAACAATTTCTTGGATAAATGTTGTTTCAGAAGGCTAAATTTGAAGGAGACATGGTCGATTCCGTGATCTGGAAGCAAGTATTTTACGAAGACGAAATATATAGAAAGTACACTGATTTCTGAATAATATACGGAAAATTTACAGTCAGATTCTTATATCATTTCACTATTTTTTTTAAAAATCCATCTGAGAACATTACTTTAGTCAGATTAAATTCTTTTATGGAACGAAAGGTGCTACATAGAATTTTTCCAATTTGGGTTCGATAAGCTGATTCCTTGGCATTTGCAAGAAATAAAATTGATTTCCTCAATTCACAAAATTTTGGATGAATTTTTACTGAATATAAAAAAGAAAATTTTAAATTCATAAAGATTTGTGTAACTTTAAATTCAATATAAATAAAAACCTTTGTAAATCACTAAATTTTTCAGTTATTTAAAAATTTGAATTTTTAAATGTTCCCTCCACATCTTGACACAAATCACAATGCCGGATGTGCAAGCACCAGATAAAGAGCAGATTTTCAATCATCTTGATTCCGAAAAGGTATATGTCTATGTAGAGCTAGTGTGTCCCGATTTTACACACGCTGACAGAGAGAATTTATTTAGAAGATATCCATAAGAATTGTTAAAAGTAGGAAACAAATCGGACTCTTCAAATACTATCGTTGAAATCAGAAAAAGATACTGAGGAGGGTTCTGGAGAAATGACTATAGTTTCTATTAATTTACTTCTTGCAAGAGACATCAAATAATAGTTGTTTGAAAAATACACATAGAGAGACATCAGGTATTGTTTGAAAATTTAAGAAATAGTAATTTTCATTATTTTTAGGCTTCTTTCTCTCTATTTTAATATGAAGCGAATTATTTTATCAACACTTCAGACTTTTCATTTTTGCCGGCGGTTGGAGATGTCTGCTAAAAAAAAATAAAGAAGTCGGAAACCTTTGAAATATTTAGAAATTTCTGGGAAGTTGTAAAAAGTTTTTCAATTTAGTTGAGACAAAAGAAGCAAGAATGTATTCCTATGTACGCCAACACTTGATTTATGCAGAATAGTGAGCAAGCGAAAGGGTGAGAGTGATAGTGAGATAAAGAGAGTAAAAAGGAGATACATATACAGAAATATAAAAGAGGCGACTGAAATAAGGATAGTAAGATAAAAAAATGCAAGGTATACAAATAAAAGCTGTCAGAGGAAGACGAAGAGAGAGTGAGCAAAACAGTAAAGGGATAGAGAATACGATCGAGCAGGAGATATAGATAGAGTAATTGATAGAAAAATAGAAAGAAGTAAAAGGACCGAGAATAGAACATAGTAATTGTGACAGAGATCGATATATATATATATATATATATATATATATATATATATATATATATATATATATATATATGTAAAAAACTAAATTTTAAGTAAGAGAAATTACCAATCTAAAAATAGTCGCTAATTAAACTCATGAATAAAATTCAAACTGATACAGATATCACCTTAATAATAAATTACAACTAGAAGTAAACTTATATTTGAAAATAAAATTTTTAGTGTTTTAATGTAAATTCTATGAATATTTTTCTAATCGACTATTTCATATTAAATCCCCAAAATTTTTGTAATAAAGTTTAAAAAAAAATTTAACAAACATATAATTAAATTCCTTAGACTGTTTAAACATTCAAACTCATAACAAACATTATTTATGAACTCTCAAAATAAAGCAAAAAACAGCGTCCATTCCAAAGAAAGCTAATGACACTTTATCACAACTTCTTTCTCTTTATGCCTTTTTGTCATATCCACCTCCCATATCAATATATAACTTCCGTTAAGTTAACCGATTTAATGTGTCATTGTCTGGATTTCCTCTAAAAATTTAAATTTGAAAGAATAGAAATGTTACATCTAACTCAATCATGTCTCTCTCCCCCTTCACTTCCTCACTTCGTTAATTTACATATACTTATTACTGCCCGTCATAAATGTGTAAATTTCTTTTCATTTTTCGTTTCAACCTTTGGAAATAAAATCTGATGATCCGCGGTCCTTTAAAAGGGCTGTGGTGAAATAATTTATTATATGGAACCTTAAAATGGTCTGTTTTTATTTAAATTATTAGCTGTGATTCACATTGAGCTCTCTGGATTTCAGCCTCCTTGGGTCTACCCATACGAAATACCTAGTTTTTCGGAAACTGAATATATATATATATATATATATATATATTCAGTTTCCGAAAAAATATATATATATATATATGTGTGTGTGTGTGTGTGTGTGTATGTGTGTGTGTGTGTGTATAGGCCATGTATTTTATAAAAAATAATGTAATTACTGTAGTACCTGTCACGATAAAATACGATAAAGAGTAAAACCAATTTTCTGGTTCTTTAAATTGCAGAGTTAAAAATAAATCTTAGTAATAAGGATACAAGTCTGGATGGGGAAATCTTTATAAACGAGACATTTACAAATTTTTTGATGTAGCTTTTCTTGTTTTATATTTATTTTGCCTCCTCCATTTCAATTTAAATGTTTTGCAATTCACCGGCTTAATTTTTTTTCAAGGTATTCGATTTTTTCATTTATTCATAAAGACAAACAAATCGAGGAAAAGTTCAAATGGAAACTAAATTCTATAGACCTTTGAACAAACTGCTTTTGATATACCACAAACAGTTCGTCCTTCTCTTTTCAATAATAAAAAAACTCGTTTTGGTAAAAACATATCTCAGGAGGAGATGAAATTGATTATTCATCCTGTTCATTAAAAAAAGTTTACGTAAGGATTTTAGTTTGTTAGTTCTTCATTTCCAAATATATAATTGTGAGAAAGACTTGTTTATTATAAAGAAATAGACTGTTTCACTTATCACGACATGGGTGATATTTCTAATTTCCTAGAACAGGTATTATTCCTTTAAATCAAGTTTAATTCGAATTTGTTGTTAAATATATATGTATATATGTACATTGTTGCGTGTACAAGCATTTCTATACGTCTTTTGAAAGTATAATGTGCATGTTATAATTTTGCATGCATTTTTTAATCACATGTACATATTATCATTAAACAAACACGCGCATACATATAATAATATATATTAACAAAAATGTAAGCGAGCTATTGGGGCCTCAAAATGGAGCCGGTACAAAAATAGCTATCTGGGTAGTGCAGTAACAGACGACGTGGAAATGTGGCACAAAAATCCGAAGGTAAATATAAATTGTAAAATATCACTTACAAAAAATAAGCAAAGTATTAACAAACAGGAAAATCTCTTTGGTGTTGTTTATGGCGTAGGGGGAAATTCTAAACTTCTATGTTTTACATGATGTTCAGTCTGTACAAGTGCTACTCGAGGTAGAGGGTCATAAGATAGACAGTTACAGCTAATCTTCAAGGCCCCAATGATGAAGAAGAGACGTTTTCTTTTAAGCTTTTCACCCCAGGCAAGGCAGGAAGCTACTAGCACGCAAGGGTTTACAGAGGATTCGTAGCGAGAGCAAATAGGAGTGTTAGAGGAAAGGATGTGGAGAAGGATAGAGGATAGATCAAGGCAACTGGAGATGTCGATTGACGTTCCACTTGAATAGTTGGAGATCATAGTCATCAGGGAAACAGGAATGAGGAAGGGAGTTCCATAGGCGTGAGGTGCGAGATATGAAGCTATTGGAGTAGAAGAGACGTCTACATTTAACAGTTTCAACAGTGAAAGGGTGGGAACGGGATGCCAGACTCGTAGAACGCTTGAATTCATGGAGCCTGGGAACCAGCGATAGCAACTCATCGGAGCAATTACCATGGAAGTATTTATAAAAGAGACAGAGAGAGGCGACGGCGCCTCTGTGAGAGAGAGACTGCAGCCGAGAAGCCAGATCAGGGCCAATTACATTGCATACCCGTCTCTGGATCTTATCAAGAACCTTGAGGCAAACAGAAGGGGCTCCAGACCATATATGGCAGCAATACTCCATAGCATATGTTTTCACCAACTAATGCTGAGAATACCATAGAATTTGAGGAAGATTTAAGGAAAATAAGCGCTTCAAGAAAAACGATGCAAAACATCTAAGACACGTCTAGATTCTGGAGCGCATAAAGAGAAAATGAAGAAAAGACAGATTTCAGACTGAATGCACGAAAAGTAGGAAGAAACATTTAGTAACACGCTAAACAACTTTGGCCATGTTCTGCCATCTTTGACACTCTAAAAGGCATATTAACGTTTAGAAATTATAATCTCCCAGATTCTGAAGCAGGTTTTTCTTTTGGCATACAGTAACAAAAAAGACCCCATTTCAAGTGCAATAGATAACTTCATCCCTAAATTTCATTTGCAAATGTATTTTTAATCGTTGCATGTGGATTGGTTCAGACTAATTTCGTCGTCGTTATTGTTTTCCTTCCTTTTCCCGTAGGATACTCTCAGGACTGTCCCACAGTCCCCTAGTGTTAAAGCAAGAAAAACAGAAGCATTCAGAGACAAAATGATGTGAACAAAACAAATCGATAACAAGAAGAACCAACTATAAAATCCGAACTAACTATAAAATAGCTTTTATATCTCTCGCTCTTCATGTGGCGGAGGCGAGTATGCAAGTATACGTTTATAGTAATGGTAACATTACCCGTTTGTCTGCAGGGAAAACATTTAAATTAAGCGAGCAGCTATCACTGTCTTTGTTTGAAATTTATGAATTTTTTCTATTAAAAAAAATTCTGGAAAATAACTTTTTTCAAGTGCGGTAGCTGTTGCAAATAGTGATGGGGTTTATTTCATAAACTTTTATTGGGAGTAGTGTCGAGAGACAACATCTTAGCTATGTCATTTTTTCCTCTTCAAATTGCACGTGCTATACATATTAGTTGTCGCTGCTGTTGGTAGTCCTCACGAGACTGTTATTTGCTGAAGAAATTTGTACGTCAGTAAAGTCAATGGACAATATTCAAAGAAGGATGAGCTTTGCTAAAACACACACACACACACACACACACACACACACACACACACACACACACACATATATATATATATATCTCCCCTATAGCTGAGCACTGTTTACATTTATTTAGTACTCTAACATGGAAAGATCGATTTTGGAATTTCGTTAAAAAACATTCCCATCACAAACTAACGGGAATATTTCGGATAAACTGGCTTTAAAGACTGAGGATCTGATTAGAAGAATGAAATGGAAAGCCCAGTTCTTCTTTCTTGTTCGAGATGTTTCGAATATATCAGATCCTTATGGGTTTAGGAGTTTAAAAACTGAACCTCCCATTGAACGCTTACACGGATTTGAAGGTTGTGTTGTTTTGTTTTACGGCATATCAACCTCAATGGGTTATTTACTACAGACAAAAAATGTATTGCTGTTAATAGTTTTTTTTCTTCAAAGATTTTTTGCTGGTAATAAATTTTACAACGTATTCTGGTATTAAAACCTATTTTTACATTTTCATAGTGTTTTGACCCCAATTTGGTGGGGTAACTATTTACCCATATTTATGACCCTAACAGTGTTAGGATGGACCTGGGAAAACCAGCAATTATGAGGTGGTTCCACACTCCTCAAAACCTCCTGATCAGAGGCCTTGCTGTTGGATGTAGTTACCCAGGACGCGGATGTAGTTTATTGTCATACCCAGGACGGAAGGATTTGAAACTGATCTTCTAATCATTATAAATGACATCACTTTTTATAAAAGTAGCAATCAGTTTCAGAGGAATTTAGATTTTATAGTTAAGGATATTAATAAATCCAATGAAATATTTGTTAATTCTGATAAAACTACTAATTTCTAAAATTTAATCCCAAGGATTACAACGAATTAATCAAAAACAATTTGACTAAGAATTATAAGATAGATGTCAACAAGTTTGTGTTGATAAAATTAACACTGTTTCTAGATATATTACTGATAAACTTAAAATCAGCAATAGGGTTAGTAAATTCTTATGTCTTACAAGATCATAAGCCAGACATAAACCCTACTAGGCCGGGAATCTGAAGGATAAGCAAAGTTATCCTGGATTGGGTCAACCAACAGATCAAATGACGCCTTGGACTTACAATTGGATTGTTACCAGAGAAAGTATTAATTATTTTAGACGTATTAATGACAAAATCAGCTGCTCTTTTATCCAGTTCGATATTGTGGATTTTTACACTTTCATCTCCAAGGATCACTTTACATTGGCTTTGTAATTTGTCAAAGAATATTCAAACATCTCCAGTGAGGAGACAAATATAATAATTAAGTGTAGAAGATCAGTCCTCACCACAATATAGAACGGGCGGTTAAGAATTCTGATGATTACTTTGATATTTCAATGGGATCATTAGATTCTGCAGAGTTTATTTATTTTATATAACCTATGAAGATGTCAATGTTGATAGTATAAGGTTATATAGAGATGATGCTCTTACGGTAGTAAAAGTTCCACTAAGATTGAGGTAGATAAATTACGAAAAATAATTCATAGAAAAGTAAAACGTTTAAATCTTAAGCTTAAGATAAGTACTAATGTTAAACAAGCAGATTTTCCTGATGTTACGTTAGATCTCGTTAATGATATATTTCAAACTTATATGAAAAAAACAATGCCAACACAATTTATATTCATACTCTATTCTAACCACCCTGCATCTGTAAACCTTCATAAACCTTCGTCTGTAGAACGTAGGATTTTCAACCATTCATCGAACAAAGATGTATTTGATAAATATAGCGGTGAGGATAATAAAGTTTTAAAGAATAGTAGTGATAAGTACGCTGAAATCAAGTTTAGAAAATATGATGATAGTGGTCGAAAGAAAAGAAATAGAAATAAGAAGATCATTTGGTACACCACCCCATTTAACCAATTGGTAAGTACTAAGTTAGGCCATACGTCCCTCCGGATGAATGTAAACATTTTCCTAAAAGTAACCCTCTTAGTAAAATATTTAACAGAAACACATTAAAACAAAGTCATAGTTGCACCAATAATCTCGAGAAGATTATAACGTTACACAATAATAAAATTTAAATCAATTTAATAATCTGAAACATAGTACACGTAGGAATTATGACCAACGCCTATTACCAAACAAATGTTTAACTAAATCTCTTGTCTATCATTGTACATATATATATATATATATATATATATATATATATATATATATATATATATATATATATATATATATATATATATATATATATATATATATATATTATGACAATGTCTGAAAATGATTTAAAGACATTTTTATGTTTAACATTCTTTTTATAGATACAAGTATTTAAGTAAACGGTCTGCTTATAATAAACAGTATTAAATAACATTTACCGGCCTGAATGGCAAAGGCACGTCAAGCTAAATGTCGGTTCCGTATAGGATACAGGTTCGAGTCCTGTCGGGGGACGAATATTTTCTATGGCAATTTCTCGGATATTCATGAGTTATTGATGTTTATTTAATTTGCAAAATAACATTAAACAGGCTGTATATGCTGTATATGCATATACAGCATATACAGCATGTGAGTGTGTGTGTGTGTGTGTGATGGAACAATTTTCGTTTAACTTACACCAATATGATAATAAAGCTGACATCTCATTTTAGAAGATATATTTACCAAAATCACATAAAAATATCTTGAAATACTAAACAGCAAATTTCTTCAATAAAATCGCCGTTAGCTACAACCACGGCCTCCAAACGGATTTGGAATCCCCTGCAACTCTTCTGGACGGTCTCCTCGGTGTAAGTTGACAAATGCTGTCATAATCCTTGCCTTCAGTTCTTTGGTCTTACTAGGTCTCTATTAGTCACTCGTTCAATTGTGCCCACACATAATAATCAAGGGTTCTGTAGTTTGGGGAGTTTCGTGACCAGTTATTAGGGGGTGTTGTAGTCGCAGAAATTGTCTGACATCCATGACTGAGTTCTTTTCCTTGAGTGGCCTGGTGCAGATTCTTGTTGTTAGGCATAGGGTCATCCCACAGCTACCCTCTTGACCCAGGGAAGCACTTCCCACTCTGAAATATTTGTACTGGAGGTTTCGGCGTAATGCAAAAATGTATAGCGTACTGTTTCCAAATATTTGGATGAGTGAATTGCGATATGGTGCATTTTTGTTACAGACTCTACCCAATTTCCCCTACTAAACTTTGCAATCGACAAATTCAAAAGCAAACAACACGCATGCGCGAAATTAAAAATATAAAATGGCGACAATTTACCCACCACATACTGTATATATCGACAAGTTCTGATAATACATTTTCGTTATTAACTTTTAGAATAATCGCAAAATTTATCAAAGTTCATATTTATTTATACTATATCGTATTTTACTCCGAGTACTTTCGAAACTGCTACATTCGTTTTCAAGGATTGTGTTTTGTCTATGTTTATGCAACTGTTTTTAGTTACTTTCATCTCAAGGTCACGTCATCTAAATTGTCGAAGTGGATTTTTTACGTGTATATTTATATGTTCCCGTGTATTTGATACTTTTTATTTATTTACTGGTTTATTTTATTATCCTTAAAAATATATATAATAATAATTGGTACATTTTTTGACGAAATGTTTACTCCGACATCCAGTGTAAAATATATATGTGTGCGTTTATCCGTGTATATATATAACTCTGGTAGATGGAACTCATCATTCCGGTAGAGTAGTACATTTAAGAGAAGGAAATCTCTGACTTTAAACCTCTGCTGCCTTGCGGCCATACCTAATCATCGTAAAGTCTTCGGGAGTAAATCCTGAGGACAAATTCAAACACCGGGTTGAATGTAATAGGGGTAGTTTTGCACAACACCGCAAATAACTACACAACCTAACACATTAACATAAAAAACTGGAATCATGTAATTAAATAGTTTCATCGGATTTGCATGGCACGAAACTCATTCAGAAATATCTAAACTGTCAGCTGATTAAAAAAGCTTTTCTAAGATCGATGGTTCGTGCGAATGAAATCTCTAGGTTTCAGCGGGGACCGGACTTCTTCAAAACTCGTGAACTGGATCTACAGAATCGCTAACAAAGAACTGTACCAAATGAAAGAAAAACATCACCTGAGGACTTTCAGCAGCGGCAACAAATAAAACGGATAGTACATGTAAATTGCTAAGGGAATAATGACATAATCAATATGTTGACGTTTTACAATATTAAAAATCCTTTCGGCAGCAAGTCTCCGCAAACAATAGTAAGTGCGATAACAGTCAACTTGTAAAATGTATTTTCCTTAAAATGTCTTTTAAGAGAAAGATTTTATAAATTTCAACCAAAAGTAGCACTGGCTGCTCGGGCAGAAAATACTGATTTTTTTCCTTATAAGGAAACGTCTAATATTATCATTACCGCAGACATTCGTTTTTCTCATGGTAGCAGAATATGTATTTTATCTTCCATTTTTTAGTTTGCTTCACTTATATCTTAAAGCATTGTTCTCTTATCGATCGATAAGGAATCTAAGCATGCTTTGTTTTAAGTGACATATAATCAGGTTCTCTTCATTGAAAAACTGAGAGAGTAACAAAGTTACTTGTAGTTTTAGATACCGATTATGGCGTAGGATACAAAAGTCAGAGTTTAAGGGCAAATAGATGCAAGCGATACCTTTAACAGGTTCATAGCGAAAACGGAAGGTTAATTGCTTATTAACAATTGTCAAATATCTTTCTTACAAGTTCTCATCGGTTCGGTTCGGTTCGGTTCGTAAATAGTATTCCGAAGTTTACATACTTTAATTATACGCGTGTTAGTGTAGTCCGGCTTTTACACACATTTTCAGCTATTTTATATCATGTGTATAAACCTTTGTATTTCTGTTTGTTTGAGCATGGATGTTGTTGCTGAGTAGGTATAAATTTGAATTCCTATTTTTTGTATAAGTAAACAGAGGTTTTAAGGTGCATTGCGATAGATGTCTTCCAAAAGCTAAGCAAAGTATTATAGACAGGAAAATACTGAAATGTTGCAGAATTTCAGGTTTCCTGTATGGCAGAAGATTCTGGATAATCTCCTCACAGATGACGATAGAAACAACATAAAGAGACAGTTCAAATTTCTAGGGCACGGACTAGGAAAGTTCACACTGACAGGACATACTGAAGGCAAGAGCGACAGAGGAAAAGAGCGTATAATCTACCTAAAACGATTGTGTAAATGGATGGCAGAACATGATTTAGGAGAGATAACAAAAGTAAAATTTTCTACGAGCTACAACCGATATGAAATTGTGAAAGGCTCAATCACCGACGTATTGAAGCTACATTGTACATAGAATAAATTTTCGTACTACAGACCAAATGTGCATTAGGGTAGATATACATTTAAAGTAGTGTTTTAAGATATCTAAAAAGAAATAAATATAGAATACAAAGTATTTCGCAAGCTTGTCTCGTATACCATTATTGGTAATGGTAATATTATCATTTTCCCTACAAGGAAACATTTGACATTCATTAATCGAGCAAACATTTCGGTGCAAATGTATAAAAACTTTCTCTTAAAAGACTTTTTAGAAAAACAGGTTTTCCAAGTTCATCAGTTCTTATTGCTCTTTGCAATATTAATGGCGGTTTCCTTCCTAATCTTCTATTTGAAGTGGTGTGGAATGCTAACATATTGATCGTGTTATTCTTTTCTCTCCGATTTACATGTGCTATCTATTTCTGCTGTTGGTAGTTCTCAAGAGGTGTAGTTTCTGTCAATTATTTTACAGTGATTCTGCAGTGCCAGTCCACAATGTTCAAAGGACTATGTTTTTGCCAAGTTGGCTCTAATCGCTCAAAGCCATTTTCAACATTTTTTATTACTAACTTGAAAACGTCTTTTACTAGGTGATCTATTACTGTGGCGTTGTGCCAAATAAATTTATTTTAGTCAATAACATTAAAAGGCGCTCGTTATAGAAGAATATTTAGCCTTATGATACCCTATACAATAAAAGAAGGAATGAAGTTGATCCTCATTGGTTGTAGAATTTTGTGCTACTTGGGCCACACATAATATATTGAGCGTTTTGTCATGGGTCAGTGGTTAGGAAGTTTATCTAGCGGGCAATTACTATTGAGGTGAACTCATTACATTCTGAAATTGATAATTAATTATAATGTTTAAAATATATCAATAATCTACACCAACTTCAAAGACTTTTTTTCGTATTTAACACCATACTGCACATGTAGAGAAAATTCAATCAATTTTGTGAAATTCTGACACTGTCCGCCTAAATTATTACTTGTCCGTTTATTTATTTTTGTTATTGTTTTCGATTTTTTTTGTTAATTGTACAGTAATTTAGTGTATGGCTATTTACTGAATTGTCGAGCAATGTTCATTACTGGAGTTGTGGGGAAAAAAATAGTGTTTATCATATGAATGTTGAGTTATTACATTGAAATCTGCGGTTACTCAGTTTACACTAGGCAACTGATAAATTATGTCAAATACAAATTTTTAATTTTCAAAAAATATTTTCTTCGCAATATGTTCGCACTTGTAATTGTGGTAGAGACATACCTCGCCGAAGCAAGAGAATTGTCAGCATATGTGCTTGTAGACATCATAGACCTGCGATGCGACCTTTGGCAAATCAATGTTGAAGTGACACAATGTTATCGGCGAGAACGAGGCTAACACAAGCGAGAGATCTCGGTTTCTTGCCCGAGACCGATGAAGGATAAAAGAAAGTTGACTTTTTGTTTCAGGGGCAGATTGTTCTTTGGGACTGGTAATGATTATATCCCTGTTCCAGAGAAAAGGCGATAGTACTGTTGTTTACGATGTACAGGAAGCTGAGTCCCGAGCGAAACGTTGTTCCGATTTCCACGTTAGCTGTCAGCGGGAACAGAATCGAGTGGAAATTTATTTTCCTATCACGCAATTTTCGTTTAAATCTTACAAGCTATTTCGGCGAATATCTCACTTCTCATGATGGATGGCAAGACCATTGATATCTATCTGATTCCGGAATTTAGTGGTGCCGCAACTGATATGCCAAATGTCGAGTGGATAGAAAAAGTAGATTTGGTCTGCAAACTCTTCACTATGGAGAAGATCGAGCGTGTCCTACCATTGTGACTCTGAGGCGTTGCTCTTGCTGTATACATGCAGCTCAGTAAGGAGCAGAAAGCAAACGCGGAGTAGGTTAAACGGGCCCTCATGACTGCGTACGCAACGGAAGCATTCAATGCATACGATCAATTCGTAACTCGGCGACTTCGCCCGGATGGGAAGGTGGTCGAGTTTCTGGTTGAATTGCATCGCTTAGCTTGACTAGTTGAGGGCTCGTTGCCCGAATGATGGATGACGTGTGCGTTTGTTTCGGGGTTGTCACAACATGTGAGGCAAATTCTCCTTGCCATGCCCAGGATGGATACCACGACTGTGGAGCAGCTTCTGACCCGGGCACAGGTTATCATGACTGACTAGAAAAGATGCAGGGAATCGGTCGCTGCATCTACTGGCCAAATACATCCGGGTTCAAGGGCTGTCTCTGTTGATTCATGCAGCAAGACATTCATTTGCTACAAGTGCCTTGGGTCCAAGCATACAGCGAAAGATTGTATACAAGGACGCCAAGAGAGGTCAGATGGCGGACGTTTCACCACGAAATACGATGCTTTAGGTGCAATAAACTTAGGCATGTGTTATTAGAGTGCCAGGGAAAACACGAAGAGGAGGAGACGTCAGCGCCAGTCTTACCCCCTGAGCAAGTGATAACCAAGAAATTGTTCGCCGTAAAAGTATTCGTGGAGGGACGAGAGTGTACAGCTTTAGAAGATTCCGGTGGCTCACAGACGCTGGTGAGCAAAGCTGTGTGTCGCTACTGGAAACAAAAAGATGTTGTTGTGCTGACAGCCGACAGGAGGACTTTGAAGTGCCGGGGGTACGGCAAAATCAACTTGAGAGGTGGGCAGGTTCAGTCTGTGAATGTTGAGGTTTTAGTTGTGAATGAACGATTGTTGGTTTCGACCTACTTCTTGGGATTGATGCAATCAAAGAGCTACGAGGCCTTCACCACGCCAAATTGTGTTAAGCAAACTTTTGTAGACTTGAACGGATGTGCCGCCATTAAGATCAATGATCCCGACTTCAGTGTGACATTCAATCAGAGTCAAAAAGTGTGGACTACGTCATGGAAATTGTCGAGTGAGCTGACGAATAGTGTACAAGATTACACCGTGCTCGACCATGCGAGGGATGTGTACCAGAAAGAGATCTTACTATGGCTCCGTAACGGGTGGTTGTTTCCATACCCCGAGGACGAACTTGGTCCACCCAAGCGTCTGAACCTTTTATGGCGGTCGTGCAGGAGCACAAGCAAAAGGTCCAGCCGGTACTTGTCTACCGAGCATTAACGGATTTGTGCAGGCATTCACTGCCGATGCGGAAGTGTGCGCGAAAAAGCTTAGAGAATGGCGGCAACAAGGAGTTGATTTGTCGCTCTTAGATCTGCGAAATTCTTACCTGCAAATCCGCATTGACAAGCCACTGTGGCCATTTCCAACCGTCATTTTCAAGGTCAAGCGGTTCTGCCTTACACGATGTTGCGCCACTAATTATGAAATCTGTCGTCGACGCAATAACGTCGGAAGATCGTGCAATCAAGAGTGCCACGTCAACCTATGTTGACGACATTTTCATGAATGAGAGCCTGGTTTCCGTATCACGCGTGCGACAGCATTTTTTAGATTACACCTTCGTCTGTAAAGACCCAGAACGGTTGAGAGACGGAACTAAAGTCCTCGCCCTGCAAGTCCGGGGAAAGTACAGCACACTCCGATGGAATCGGGGAAGCCAAGTCCCAGATGTTCCAAACGTGGTGACTCGTCGACGTATATTTTCCCTTTGCGGAAAACTTGTGGGTCATTTTCGTCTGTGTGGTTGGCTTATGGTGGGAACTGCATTCATCCAGCGCCGAGCCAGCGCGGTCACCAAGAGTTGGGACGACGAAGTCAAAAATGTCTATCTACGTCGCGACCTAACAGTGTACTAAAAATAGACCCTGTTGGGGGAGACTGGTGTATGGATAGCAACGAGATGACGGTCTGGGTAGGTGCAAGTTCTGTGGCCCCTGGAGTGGCATTAGAAGCAAATGGAAGCATCGTTGAAGATGCTTGTTCGTTGCGTCCAACCAGTGATGCCAGGCATATCAATCTCGCTGAATTAGATGCAGCACTCAAAGGTATCGATCTAGCCCTTTAATGGCAGACCGCAATCTTGCATTTGGTCACCATTTCAGAATGCGTGCATCGGTGGATATCTGGCACCCTGAGAGTGAAGGCACGTGTAAAATACTCGTGAGACGGCGTTTGGGAACACTGCGGGTGTTGACAGAAGAGTATGAATTGACCATAGGTGTAACAATAGTGATATCCTCAGATTGTCTCAGCGGAGTTCCATAAAGGTGGTTGGATCTACACAACGAGAGAGGAGAACCGTTACCGGAGAGTTGCTCCACAATGGGGAGCCGATTGAATGAGAGTCTAACGACCCTCTGGTGTCTAAGGAAATCGTAATGTCGGTTGTCAAAGCCTGTGAGGCTTGCCAGTCAATAGATCCATCACCGGTTCATGGGAAGAAAGGAAAACTGGGTGTGGAGAAAAACTGGAGCAGATTAGCAATGTATATAACGCATTACAATGCATTTTCTAACGCACATTGATTGTCGTCCAAACAGATTTGCAATATGGTGGTCATTGCGTCCGCAAGATGCAAGTGTGTTATTCACCAGTTGGAGAAGAACTTCTTTGAACGAGGTCCGCTAACCGAAAGTGTTAACTGACAACGACATTGACTTAACTTGGAGGCACTTCAAGGAGTTTGCGAGTAGATGGGGGTGTGCGTTTGAGGTTCTACTGCGCACATTCACCGGTCGGAAATGAAATTGTGGAGTGCAACCACAGAAGTATTAAGACCATCACGAAGAAAAAATTGTTCCGTGTTAGAGGCGGTTTATTGGTATAACGTTACGCGAAAAGATGACATCTCGACTTCCATGGCACCAGCTGCATAAGTACCATGTCCGAGTAAGAGGCATTGAAGCGAACCCCTCACCTGAACCACAGATGACGGGAGGAGGATATCATGAAGGAGACGTCGTCTGGGACCGGGCGCGTAACCGAAGTTGTCAGCCCACAGTCGGTGCGGATTGATGGGATACCTCGCCATTTTAAAAACCTGCGGCCATTTTCAAGTTCATATCCATCGTCGAGCGATGAAAGCGACACTGAAGAGAGCGAGCGGTTTATTTATTTGGGGTCGGGTCCCCGAAATGATGGCTCCGGCATCAGCAGTGTACCAGCGAATGACGACGCGATCATTGAAACTTCAGATGACAGTCCACCTAAGGTCGGAGGCTGTGTTGTAAAACTTCGAAGAGACACGCCTCCGGTTGCACTATTTGTGATAATGAGATCAGTATGGAGACATACCTCGCTGAAACAAAAGAAGGCAAACTTTGGAAAATGAATGTTGAAGTAACACAGCGCATGCGTTATCACAAGCAAGAGATCTCGGTTTCTTGCTCGAGACCGATGAAAGAAAAAGATCTGACTTTTTTTTCAGGGGCAGATTGTTCTTTGATACTAGTGAAGGTTATAGCCATGTTCCAAAGAAAGAACGATAGTAATGTTACGGTGTGCAGGAAACTGAGACTCGAGCGAAGCGTCGTTCCGGTTTCCACGGTAGCTGTCAGAGGGAACAGATTCGAGTGGAAATTTATTTTTCTATCACCCAATTTTCGTTTAAATTTCACATTGACGTTCGCTTCTTTGTAATGGCCATAAAGTATAATTAAAATATATGTTTTGTTAGATTAATTGGAGTTAGTTATCATTTAACATCGGCTTTTGCTTTCTCCTTCACTCATCGTTTCTGTATATTTTAAAATCTTTTATATAATTTTCTTTTACTTTTTATTTATACTACAAAATTAATATGTTCACCGAGAAAAAAATTGAATCAGGATCTATATTTACGAAGTTCTCTATCGCACCCAGACGGATTTGGAGAAACACGGCAGTTTTTCACTATTTTACAATATAACCCCACTTGATATCTATGCACTTGGTGTAAAGATACTTAAACATTGGAATCCCATCACAGCACGTATGATTTCATCGTTTCCAAAATGCCGACCACGCAGTTGAGATTTGAATTTAGAAAGTATGAAGAAGTCAAATGGAGCTGAAGCCTGGTAAAAAGGATAGGGTAGCAATTCAAAGTAACAGTTAGCTGCTTTAGATGCAACAAACTGAGCAGTGTTAACACGTCTCTCCTCAGCTTCCCTCTGCGTTTCGATATGATTTCGTCCTTCAGTTGTCTTAACACTGATACAGAGTACGGTACATTAATAGTTTTCCCTTTTCTAGGTAGACTATCACGATTACCTCTTCAGCATTCTTGGGACCCGTCTTGATATCAGCATGCTCATGAAATTCGAATTCCAGTCACACGGCTGGAACAATAACGTTCTACTCAATCGGCTGCTGGTCCAGTTCAATGATCTACAATATTTTTTCCCTAATAATGGAAATGTGCGCCACAATATTTATTTTTTATTGATTGGTTCATTTTATACGCGTTATCAACCTTTTGAATGCTATTTAAACCAGAAAATATTTTTAGATTGTAAGAATTTTTATGTACCCGTAAGCCTAGATTATCTCTTAGAGGCGGGACTAACAACTCCACCCTTTAAAAACCTAATTGCTACAAAATCAGAGTAACAACGCCTAGCCTGGTGAGGATGTGACCCCTATACTCCAAAGCGGAGTGAAGTATGTCTACGCACAAATGGATCTAGCATAAAACAACAACCATGGAACATTTATGATGATCAAAAATCAATTCCCGAGTGAATTAGTTTAAAATAAAAAGAAAATGCTGATTAATGAACTGGGCATTAGCAACTGATAGTGCTCAGTTAACCTCATATGAAAGCAGTAAACGTTAACAAGGGTTACGTCACTTCTTTTCTTTTATACGTTAATCGGGACAGAAAATTCCCATCAAATACAGTGTGAGGCAGATGTAACTTCTGCATTTTAAAGCTACATGTGTGATGCTAGTGAATTTAGGCAACTGGCAATGACCTCTTCAACTAGCTAACATCCTATCATTTATTTCAGTTGACATGACTTGCACCGGTGCACACCTTGCATTTGCTGTTAAATCTTTTTTAAAAACTGGGGAATCTGTAATTGCAACAGGGGTTAATAGTGTAAGATAGGTTCGCCTATCGTCCAGTTCAAATTCATTCCTCGATTTTTTAAATAGGTGTATAGTTTTATCCCTTGTTTAGGATTGGGTTTCCGGATTCTTCTAAAGTATTTTCCTCTGTTTCACTCAATGATATTAGTCCTCACCAGATTTATTTAATATATACAGCGAAACCGTCCTGATATACCAGGAGAAGGAAAAAACACAGACAGCTTTTACTGCTCATTTCATGTTATATCGGAATTATGCTGTTACTGATAGAAAACAGATACTACTATGGGTTGAAAATGTCACGGCCACGGGTTCAACACTTAAAAGAAACCCATCTGAAAAGCATGAAAGGTCTCAAACTTCTGGGTGATGGGAAACTTTAGAAATCATCTATAACAGTGTATGGCGAATAGAGGCTACCATTTGGATGTTGTCTTTTTGAAAACTAAATGAATGAAAACTATAGTTCTTGTATTAAACAACAGTGTTTTTTTAAAATATCAATTAACTTGGTCATTTTGCCAACCTTTAAAATATGGGAAATATTTCTGCCTCACCCTGTACAATAGAGAAAAAAGTACTAATCAGAGAATTCATCGTTTTCAATTATCTAAATCACTAGTGACAGATGATCCATTAAGATTAGTTTAAATATGTGTCCTATGAATGGGGATAAGGATGGGATTTTTGTTTTTTCCACTTGAAATAATTACATGTTCGCTGATTTAATAATCATCATCAGGAAATGATTTTTCTTTTACGTGTCGTGTTCCTTCAGAACGTTCTTCACAATTTCCTAAACTTTGCTCCGGAATCCATTTACTCATGCTCATGACGTAGGTTATACGTTGTTTTCTTCTGTCACTCTTGCCTTTACTATGTAATGTGAGTGTTAAATTTTCCAAGCCATCTTTTTTCATTACATGCTTGAGAAATTTTTAACTGTATCTTTCTGCTGTTAAATATAAGTAGCCATTTTATTTCCATTTTGTCTAAAACTTCATCGTTGCTCATTTGCTTGATATTCTCAGCATCCTTCTGTAAAACCACATTTCTGTTGTTTCAAGTCTCTTCTTAATCTGTGAGGAAATTGTCCAGCATTCACTTCCCTATAGAAGGGATGGTATTATAAAACAGTTCAGTAAAAAATAAAAAAAATAATCTTGGATTCGTTCGAAGCTCGATCTTTTTCATGAGTGGGAAATATGTAACCATTTCTTTCCTGTGACAGAGTCCTTAATCGGTTTCCATCCACCTGGTACAATGCTAAATGATGATCGCATAGGGAGAATAAATAAGATGGAGAGTTTTGTACTAATCTCCCAAAGGACGAGTACCTCCTACATTCCTTTGAAAATCAGCTTTCAAAATCTCAGTTTATCTGCAGGATAATACATAAGCATCTCAAAGGCCATTGTCGAATTTTATTGTTTTCTTAAATACCAGCAACCCGTTTTTCGTTTCATTACCTTTAATTTCCGATTTTTTAAAACAATTTCTGATATATTTGATTTAGTTGGGCAAAAAAGTATAAATGTAAAGGAGTATCTTGCAACCGAAAAAAAAAAGACGAAAATCTAATTTAGATCAACTGAATGTAACAAAGAATTTCAATCAGCGAATGGACGCATGCATAATTCAACAAATAATTCAATAAATATTGTTTGGAAATTAGCTGAAAGAGGCGAAGATGCCGTCGAAGATGTAACATCAAATATGAAACGGAAAACGGGGGAAGTTGTGTTTGAGAAAAATACAAAAGTTCCATAACAAATTCGCCTAAGACGAAATACTTTTTGACGGAAATACTACTTTGAGAATGATTTAACTAAAAAGTTCAACGAAGTAATAAATAAAACTATTAATACAAAGTGTAAAAAAGTGTGATAGCGAGAGTGAGAGCGAGAGTGGAAAAATGCAGATTAAAGAAAAAACGTAAAACAAACAATAAATATTTGATTCACATTGCTTAATCAATTTCCTTAATTGGAAAAGAAAATGCGAAGTTCTAAGTTCATTACTGTAGAGAAAAAAAGTATCAAAAGCCAAAGATGAAAATTATTATTAATAATGATTAATATTGATGTGGCGACGTCGATCATAATATTGATATCATTGCAATAGTGCAATATGATTTCTTTCTTTACCGAGATGAGTGTGGGAAAAAGAGTTACGAAATAAATAATAATTTTTGTAATACAATTTGGAGAGAGAAATATATGAAATGCACCTGATAGAAATACAATAAAAAAAGAATGGCACTTAGCAAAAGTGGGGGTCTTCTTCGAACATAAGTTCTTTCTCGCTGATTTAGAGATTTTTCTTCTCGTATGGGCGCTTATACAATTTCTTGTTATTGGTTGATCTACGTAGGAACATCCTAAAGCCAGCTTGATCGACCACCATGTCGGGTTACACAAAATTGCAAATATTTAAAGAGTAGTATACGTATAATGCCAGAAGTGTGAAACGAATTTAATGTCTCATTGTTCTAAGAGAAGTTGATATGTGGTAACCCCAATGTACTAGTGTACCACCCTAAGTGACACCAAAAATGCAAGAGCATTAGAATGAGATGGTTGACAGGAAAGGTACCTAATAGTCACCAGGTAGACAAGCGAGCCTCACTGGATGTCAGTGGCTACTCCCGGCATGTAAACAAGTGGTTGGTCCTGCTGAATTTCGGATGTGCATTCGCGGGAGAACCAATGACAGGAAGAGAAAGAAAAGGCAGAATCCCTCACATCAACGCCAGATCTACGTTCGAAGAAGAAATACACAAAGCCATACACATTGACGCTGCCATTAACTTACGAATTCCAGACGTGAATAAACAATAATTTTATGTATGAAAGATATATAGTCTTGTATACTTATTATTCTTGAGAAATGAAATTACACAATCGTTACTCAGAATTATATTATAGAATATCATCAATTATGAACCCACATATTAATTAACCCGTAAACTTAGCTTAATCCCAAATCAGAGAGACGGGGATTTCACTGAAATTTTAGCTTCACTAATATAGTGAATTGTTCTGTTCGTAAAGTTTCAAAGCACGTATTTTCATAGACTTTGCATAAAACTCTTGAAAAACTTCGCATGCAAGGGATCATTCCATTTTTAGTGCGGCTAAGAGTAGAACTTGAATATTTTCGACTCTAAAAACTAATTTCATTCAATATATGGAAACGGTGATTTTTATTTTTTTCAGTTTCTATTTTTTGGGAGAGAGACTATTATCACCGCACAGTAATATTACAGCCTACGTTATCATCACCGTACGTACATAGGTTAAGTGTTCTGCGGGTAGTAAAGGTGGATTGAGAGGGTTGTATTAAAAGTAATGTTAACTACTGGAAGTATTTGAGGTAGCTGTTGAGAGGGGTAAGTATAGAAAGAATAATTTCCTGAAATTTGTTTATCACTCAAACATCCAATAAAATGGCTACACAGTTATGACGGGAGTGATGATGATGATGATGATGATGATGATGATGATGAATGATATCTAATTGGGTTGAAACACGATGATTTACCCGGTAGATCCCCGTTGAGTAAGACTATTAATGCGTAAAATAAAATCAGTATGTCTATAAAATATAAAGGACATCAAAATTTAATCTACAATATTGATTAATTTTATTGATTCTTTTACTACAACTCATCAACCCTTTGCAGGTTATTTAAAGCCATAAAATATCTTTAGACAATCTGATTTTTTAAAGGAGATAATATTGTTTTAATGATAAAAGTCTTAGTAATTAATCCACACCTGGGGGAGAAGAAGTGTATTCATATCTACCCTAAGGTTATTTGAGTGTAAGTGAATATCACGACCACAACGTGAATTGGAACCCGGTTCTTCGATTACCAATTTCGTGCCATTATCTTTTACACCACCCACACATACAAGCTTACAGCACATGGAATTCTGAAGTGGTCACCCATCTTGGTAATGACTAGGCTGACGATAATTAACTTCGGTGATCATACGGGAACCGGTAGTTTCAACGTGATATGTCTGTAAGCTCCACATTTATATGATGATTTAATGAGTTTTCCCATTTATAGATTTTGATAATTTATTAAATCTTTTGTAAAAAGTTTTGCCTTAATTATTGCACTCCAAGCAAGGCAATGAAGCCACTAAGATACAAATGGATACTGAAGATAAAAGACAATAGAAGAAAGCAACTGAATATTTTTCTGAGGAGAAAGGGCGATACAAAAGAGTTTGGATGATGACGATTGACATTGCATTTAAATTTTCGTTGATGCAGTTGACAGAAAAAAAGTTGGAATAGTTTGTTCCAAGTGTGAATTTTGAGAAAGTACAATAGAAATTACGGTTATATTTAGAAAGTTCAGTATTAAAATGAGGAGAGTCCAGTGCCAAACTAGTACTACATTTAAATTCATGACGTCGAAATACCAAAGAGAAAGCTCATCAGAACAATAGCCATGAAAGTATTTAGAGACAGGCAGAGGGAAGTTGCGTTACGGCGATAGGAAAGTGACTGAAATCGAAAAGCCAGGAAGGTACTCTATAATATTGTAGATTCTTCTTTGGATTTCATTCAGAATCTCTAGATACATAGCAGAAGCACCATACAAGACATTATTCAGTGCACAGACCAATTGTAGATTTATAAATGTACAAGGCAGATTCAAAAGAAAAGAAATGTCAACCACGACACAGTGAACAAAGTTTCTGACCTGCAATCTTACTAATTTACTGGATATAATCGTTGCAATTCATAATAGAGAAAAAAGTGTGAAAACAAAGTTGCAATGAGTTACTCTCTTGGAGATTAGCAATACTGATAGAATGCAAAAGAGGTTACCTACGACGATTATATTACAATGTTACAATTATTAAGTCGTGTTTAAATAGGAAACTGTTTCCTAAGAATCGATTGGTGTCGTTAAATAAGCAGCTAGTAATGTTAAGGTCGCGGCAATAGTTTTGTTGCTAGTTTTCGGTATATATCAATAAAATATCTTTTGAAAGAAGGTACAATACTTATATTTTATATCCAGACTAGTAGTTTGTTTTTCAAATACCATCTTCATTCAGAAGGTAGGGAGTCCTGAATAGGCACAGATGTAATTTATTAAACGCATATCAATTGCTAAGACATCTTGAGAATGATGGTGACGTAATTTCTTATTACCGTCTCTAAATATAGATTTCTTTGTCGCCTAGATTGGCTGATAACCGAGGCGAGAAATCCCAGTATACTTTGCTAGTTAACCCTCAGCTGTTAGAAGAGGAGATGGATTCATGCCTTTCCCAAGTTTATTAAGAAGTGAATACAGCAGACAAATATTACGTTATCCACATATCTTATTACTATCAACATCGCATAAAAATAGTTTGTATTAAGGTGACTGACAAATTATGACCCTTGTAAATATGTGTGATATGTAGATCAGTATCTTGATGCCACCACAAAAAAAAACATTTATTTTACGGAAAACTGTCAGTATAATTCCCCTTTTTTGTTAGCGCCTTAAATGCAGTGGTAAATAATATTCATATTGATCGATCATACATTTCAGATAAACTTTCGGGTAAAAACAACAGGTTAAGCTATGGAATTATATATATATATATATATATATATATATATATAATATGAAACTGAATTAATTAAAGAAATAACACTTGTGCACAGGTAAACGCATCAACCGAAACGTGCTGATTAAAATTAGATGAAAAGGTTTCTCAGTATAATTCATGCGGTATTTTCTTCCAACATGAAGCATCTGTGGCTCATATAACAATTATACGAGACCGAAACTGGCTGCAAAGTCTACTAGAATGAGCTGGAAATAATTTATGCGTTACAAATTAGTTTATTGATTTTCCTATTCAAGTTTTACGGAAAGTATATAACAATTAGGAGCATAACTGATACGCACGGATTTTTATATCACCGTTTTTTTTCGTGGATAAGAGGTCGTCACAAGGTGATGATGGCTTTTAAGAGGAAAATATCGCGGCTAGGCATCGACTACAAGACTACACCATGGGAACAAATGAAATTCAGATTGAAAAAATATATGTCAACAAAGCAACTTTAATTCTCTGTTCCAGGGTGTTTGCTCTTTGTAAAAAAAGATTCTAGGGTTCAGAAGAATGACCTTGGATTTTATACTCGGGTAAATCGTTAACACTTTCACTGCTACTCATTTGTCCAGTGCTACCCCCATCCGGCCAGCCATTTCAAAAATAAAATACCATATTTCAACCTACATATTTTATTACACAGAGAACTGGCACCAGTGTGTTTTACAGCATTCCATTTTCATGGATATACCTGGGAATGACTTACCAGATCAGTAATGGGTTTACACATGATATCTTCTGAAGCATTGTCCTTTGTGGAGTGGGACTTCACACTTTTTGCAAAAGTACCTTGTTTCTGTGCATGGCTTGGAAGGGTACCTTTTCTTATTGGTTGGTAGGATTCCTACCAAGTCATGAGTTATCATTCCACCAACCAGGCGATTGACAGGATCAATTTTAGGTGCCCTTGGACATACCACAGCTTGAGGAGCTTCCCCTTCATTTTCAGAGTCAGAAGAATGATGGTCGGGGGCGGCAGCTTCGGCCAGACCAAATTCTGCAAGAATGTCATCAATCAATTCCATCCTGAAATCCAGCAATGCAAGTTTTTTTCCGTGGATTTACCTTGTTGTACAGGATATGGGAGTTCACCATGCACAATTAAAACAAATATAGCACAAATTTCTTGCTCCACCTGATGGTTTTGCGGTTACAGGGATAATATTTTGCCATCTGGTCCAGTTTGTCAACACCTGACATATGTTTGTTGTATTCCAGCACACATTGCAGGTTTTCGAATTGGCTGATTGTTCTTGTCCTGAGTACCAGAATGTTCCATCCTAGAGTCATGGAGAGTGGAGATCATTTTCACTGGGCGTTTGTCCTTCCACACGAGCAATAACACATCTCCATCCCTACGAAATGTCACCTGTCCCCGCTGAAGGCGATCAGCTTCCTGCCGCAGGTCACGAGGACCGCCGCGGTTCAGCCGAAGTGTACCACAAACGTGAACTTTCCGCTCATCTTCCAGAAAGAATTTGGCCAATGCGACACTGCTGTAATAGTTGTCCAAGTATGCTTTATAGCCAAAGCCATATAGGTGCTCCAGAAGTTTGCCACAGATCTTATGAACTATTCTGCCAATTCCACAATAGAATTCATAGTTACAGACGTAACCACTACTCGACTCGGAAACAATGTACCCTTTCATCCCATATTTGTCAGGCTTCTGAGGATTATAGACCCGATATCTCACACGGCCACGCCATTTGAGCATCCCTTCATCTAGGGAAAGTTTTTCCTCAGGAGTGTACACAGCTTTGAACCTGTTTATAATGTAATCATAAACAGGACGGATCTTGTAGAGGCGATCTTTATCATTGTCGGGGCGAGCATTATTGTCACTGAAGTGAAGAAACTTCAGAATCAGGAGAAATTTATCCATAGCCATGGTCACTTTCCGATCAGTGCTCCAGTACATCTGAATTTCAGGCTTTTTCACTATGCCTGTGTTGAACGGTAGGGCCAAGAACAGCCAAAACTTTTCCGTTGTCAAGTCCTTCCACCGGCGACAGCGAGAATACTGTTTCAGAATGGGTGTTCTTGGAAATATTGTTGAGCATATCTGTTTGTGTCTTGCACAATAATTTTTACAAGGTCATCCGTGAGAAACATTTTCAACCACTGAAGGCAACACCCTGGATCATTGGGCTGCATATTTATGCCTGGAATGCTAGTGAACTGATGCACATGTGGAAGTCTGTCAATATTTGTCCAGTCCCCCACCTGATTTTGATTTCTCCTGCTCTGATTTCATCTACCACGGGCTGGAGCCGGCTGTGGAGCATTACCAGGATCAGCAGGGCCAGGCCTATGCACAGCGGGAGCTGCAGGCATTGCAACAGGCCCACGAGGTGCTGCAGGCATTGCATTATTTACTACACCAGCGGCGCCTACGCCTACAGGATGACCATCACCTTAGCCATGATGAACATTCACGTCAACATCACCGTTATCGCTCAAATCATCGCTAATATTTCCGTCAGTTTCACTTTTACGACCATTACCATCCTCCCCCACGTACTAGGGATCATCAGAATCAGAATTTTCGCTAAATCGATCTGATTCAGTGTCATTGTCAGCAAATATTTCTGCCAAAACATCTTTCGCAGACAGCCGCGTTGCTCGTTTCATGGGCGCCGCCATCTTGGTATGACCCAAGGTCACGGGCGCTGGGAGCATCCGCATGCTAGCCGCATTTTCGTCAGGAATATTTTCAAATTAGATACGAAACTACCATGGCGTAGAGAAAAATCGAGGCTGACAAATAATTTGCATGACAGAACAGTTAGAATTTTCCGTATTTTACGATAGATGGCGCAACGGGACATTCATACCAGCGGTATGCAAAAAACGTAGGTTTCCGTACTTAGCCAGCTGGCGCAAGATAAGAAAAACGAAGATCTCCGTAGTTAGCAGCGGAAGTGTTAACTTTTAAGGGAATCGTCTCTTGAGTCCCTCTTTCGTGCGCTTTCTACTCTCATTATTACACTATATTAGCTATTTGTCTTTCCTTATTTCGCTACTTATTACCTTATTTCTTTCTATTCAGAAGCGTAGCATGTTAGACAAAATATCTGACAGTATAGAAATAGCTCTATCTCTCTACATTCAGCTGTGAACATCTTCGTGTTTGGCGAATTCAGGCGACTTTATCATTCTAATACTACTGTTGTTGTCAGTATTCAGACTTTTAATTTTCTGTCGCTCAATGTCTCTGACAAATAACTGACTTCTCTACTCGTTTCCTTTATAATTCCGGGCAACATGCCTCCTTACTCGATTAACTCTTTACTTCTACATCTGACTCTTGCGTACCCTTGACAATTCAGAACACGATGTCATATCTGTTGATATTTTCTAGGACTAATCTATTAGGCATGACTCTCCAATTTACTAAACTTCCTTCTGGTCCCAGAGTAATGCCTGGGATATCATCATCTGCAATCGGACTCTTAACTATCACTATTAACGATGAATGATTTTCCTTTGGGGAGACCCCTTGTCTTGAACAACTACTGGGCCTTAAACTCAACCCAGAAATCAAGAGTAACTTGTACATACGATCACCCATCAGTAAAGATGCAGGCAAAATAGACGGTTCGCTGTCCCAATCTAGTAAGTACTCAAGAGACGATTTGCTTGCCATTGGAAGATTTACCCGCGTATAAAATCCAAGGTCATTCATCCGAACCGTAGAAGCTTTTTAGCAAAAAGTAAAACATCCTGGAAGAGAGAAGTAACTTTGTTTTGTTGGCATATTTTTCCCAATCTAAATTTCATCATACAATCTTCGGCCTTTAAAAGGGCCAGATCAGTACTGTTGTCATATTTCGGCAGACGCTACCTAGTGCTCACTTTCCAGTCTCGATAGAGCCCAAAAGCATCTCTGAGTCCTTGTGAGTGACAAATTATCTTCCAAGCACTCCCCCTCTCTCACAGACGAAACGTTGCAAGACTTTCACTTCTCTATCGCTACTTCAATGGAAAGTGCTCAGACGAACTCAATCCTTAGTAATACCAGTTCTAATCTTCACAGTTACGGCCAGTCATACTACGTGCATTATAGCGAACGACCCTCATTCTCCCCGTGAGCAGCTACTCGCGAAGTGAGCAGCTACTCGCGAAGCATTGCTCTATGAAGTTGACTCTCAAGAGGATGATTTCCCGATCACGACAATTTAAATCTGTTCATGTATAGGGTTAAACCTTATTTTACCCACATATCCACATAAACTATGCCTTTGCTATCTAATTCTCTACCTCGTGTGGCTCCTAGCCATGCTACAGGGTGAACCTTGCTGTAAGAAAAATAAATTTCGATTTTATTCACGATATATCTTGGTATGGTATCTTTAATTTTCTTACTGAATTTTGTACCTTAAAAGTTACTTCTTAGGTGTAAGTCGTCAAGGTGTGTGTGCCTTCTTATAGATACCACATAAAACCACAATTTTCTCTTTTGTTCATTAAATCATTCTTTCAGCTTTGTTAGGTTAGTCGCCTTGATGTCTGGCTTAGCCATAAGCGAAATGACCGCATGCCCGTATTTCCGTGTGCAAATTGAAGTATTGAAGCTGTATCGCATCTAATGATGATGTAATAGGGTGAGATTGGGAGGAAGTCATCGATAGTATGTGTATTAGGTAATGAATTACCAGACGGTCTGAATTGAAATCAGTCACAAAAAGCAACATTTGTTTTAAGAGGACTTAATCTGCTGTGACCCCAATATGTAGCGTGCTCACTAGAAGAGATATATTATGGTTATGTTCCTGCTGTGAAACCAGGTAATCAGAGTAGTCATGTGCATCAGGGATTTACGTAGAATTTAGCCCCATAGCCATAAAGAGCAAGTTCGTACTTCACCGGATGCCAGTTATGACTCCTGCACACGTAAGACGAGTGAATGACAGGGAGATATATAAGCACACCAAGCAAATGTGAAAATATAGATAGTTGCTCACATCCACGCCCGAAGAAGATCCAGAGTAGGATAAAAGTCACACAGCCAGTCTCCGATATTAATTCACGAAATCCAGTGGTAAATAAACAATAGTGGTACTTACAAGAGTCGTGTTTGCGTATTAGTCTTTAAACGATAATGTTTTACGTTCACTATAAGCTCTTTCTTGAAAAGGAAACGGTTAATTTAAATATTTACTGCTTGAATTTGCCCTATATGAAAAATCAATTGAACAAAAACGTCCAGAATGAGTTAAATGAGTGAATGTAATCTTTCACTACTGTAATAGTTGTTTATTTGGTAAATTGTTACAGCTTGGATAGCAGTGTTTCGCACATCTGCTCTATCAATCACAGACCACACCAATGAAGTACCGTTTATTTCGTGTTAAAATGAATTGCTTTGAGGTAAATTCAATTCACTCGAAAACAGGTTAAGTCTCTCAGTAGAGTTGCTTTTCTAGTATAAAATGTTACATAAGGATAAAGTTATTAATCTTCCATAGATAGTGTAATAGAACTGTAAATAAAACGCTTCTTTTTTCTGCTTTTATGTGCCGTTTTCCCTTCAGGACGTTGGGGATCATGGTTCTCCGCAATTTCTTTTCCTTTGTATTTCTTAATAAATTTTGTCTTTTTGTCATCTCTCCTAAATCTTACTCCGCTAACCAGTTACTCAAGCTCGATGGGTAGGTTATGCGTCGATTTCCCTGTCCCTCTTGCCTACAATCTGTCCTGTGAGTATCAAATTTTCCAAACAGTCTTTCCTCATTATGTGCCTCAGAAATTTAAAATATCTCTTCGTGATGTTAAGTATAAGGCACCGTTTTGTTTCAGTTTTCTCTAAAACTTCCTCATTGCTCATATTCTCTGTCCATGTTATTTCCAGTATGCTTCTGTAGAATCATATTTCTGTTGCTTCAAGTCTCTTCTTCCTCTATGAGGAGATTGTTCCTGATTTACTGCCATATAGGAGAACTGATATTACATAACAGATCCATACCATTTTCTTTGTTTCCTTCTAAAAAAAGAGAAGAAAAACCTAAATCTGAACAAAATAATAACTAAATCTTTTTCCTTATTAAAAATAATTTCTACAAAGTCATTTAAACTGAATTGGTTTCGTTTCTATTTATCAGACTCAAGTATTAAAAAAAAAACATATAAGCATCTTTATTATTAATTTAGGGTGACCCCAAAAAACGGTAATTTTTTAAGTGCGTATTGCCAGACATAAGCAAGTGGCAACACTGCGAGACAGTGAACTTGAGCAAGTAAACATTTTGCCATTTTAGTAACGAGAATGAAATTCACAGTATCCCAGATGAAATGTTGCAGCAGTCAATGAGGAATCTCAACAGCAGATTTCAAGAATGCATTCGTACAGGAGGACGCCATCTACAGGACGTAATTTAAAAAAAATGATAATTGCATCATTGTTTCTTAAATGGTATGTTTTAAGGGTTCAATTACTATGAATTAAATATTTTTCTTCCATCACTCTTGGTTTTATTGGATTGTTAAAAAGTTCCCGTTTTTGGGGTCACCCTATACTTGCAAATCAAGAAACTCGAATATTGGTCAAAAACCATTACTTTCGTTTTTTAAAAAGTAGTTTCGCCACCAGGAAGGCAATAAAGCCACTAAGACTAAGTGTGAGAGAATATGCGTAAAAGAAAAAAATATTAACGGGAGAGAACAATAAAAGAACAGAAATTAAGACAGAAAATAACTTAAATTAAATTTTTTGAAGATTAAAGTTGCCCGGAGAGCAAACTATAAATGTGAGAGAAGAAACTGTTAATATACAGCGGCCCTCATTTACATTTAACCATTGCAGCTGTCAAATAAAGAGACCTTATCGCAAATCTATTAGTACGCTTACATTCATAAAGTCCAGGTTTTAAAAAAGGAAAGCTCATTAGTATATGTACCTTAAACATATTAGATTGTCCGGAAAGTCTATGCCTGTTTTTAGTCGTCCGTTCCCCAACACGTTAGAACACGTCAAATTTCACACTAGATATAATATGCTTACATTTCGGATTAGAGCACACTTCAAACTATCAACTGAGAAAGAAAGTTAAAAATTACTTAATTCGTGTCAATTTTGCATCCCTATGAAATGGAAGTTTATGAGGTGCATTTTAGACACTTGATGCTTTTTTTCATTTACCATAAAGGAAAAATTACTTGCAAGCAACAAAAGGATTTGTGCTGTGTACAGTGAAGGTGCTTTAGCTGACAGAACTGTAGTAGTCCTCTAAGTTTAGAGTTGGTGATTGTATCCTTATTAATAAAGAACGCTTAGTTAGAACCTCCCCCATTACAGTTGGCAACCAAATGAAGACATTGATTGAGAATAACCCGCATTACACAAGGCAAGAATTGGAAGAAACACTACATTTATCAAAATCCACCATCCATGAGCACTTAGTGAAACTTGGGTACTCAAATCGCTATGATGTTCGAGTACCACATGACCTGAATGAAAAGTATCTTTTGGATCGCATTTCATCTGTAATTTTCTGTATAAACGCAAAGAAAATGCACCCGTTTTTAAGCAAATTGTGAGAGATTATGAAGAATGGATCTTGTACAACAATGTTCAGCGAAATAGATCCTGGGGTAAGCGACATACGCTAACTTTAGCCACCTTAAAACAGGTCTTCATGCTAAGAAATTCATTCTGTGCATCTAGTGGAATTGGAATGGGATCTTGCGCTATGATTTTCTGCCAAGTAACCAGTCAATTGATTCTGACGAATTAAAGGCAGAAACTTAAGAAAGACGCACAGAATTGGCCTTATAGGAAAGGTGTTATTATTCAGCATAATTTTGTATTGTGATTTAATTTTCCTTACAAATCGTCATGAATTTTCCGGACAAGCCAATATATATAGAAAAGGCATGGAAAGTTACGTTTCGGCGGTCGGAAAGTGACTTAAGGAGAGATGCCAGGTCAGGATCAATAACATTGCAGATTTTTCATGTTCATTTCTCTAGCTAAATATTGATATATATTATTTTACTTATTTTTTGTATTTCAGTCTACGTATCTCGATGTTCTTAAACAGCCTCTTCAGATGGACATTTTCATATGGATGCCACGCCAACCTGTTCAGAAATATCTCAACTGATACCTATATACAGCTAAACTCTCAGCTTAACGGTGAAAAATGTTTTCTAGCGAGTTTTGGCGAAGACCATACTTCTTTGGAACTTTTGAACTGGCGCTACAAAATCACTAACAACGACCTGTGCCAGATAACAGAAACGAAATCACTTCAACAACTGCCACCATTTCAAATCGTTAACCCATGAAACTCAAAGAGATATTAATGACCTAATAACAATAGTGTCATTTGATACTACTTCAAATGAAAGTTTGGGAAGGACTTCCATCCCACAACAATACAGGAAAGGGCGATAACAGGTACTGGACTTGAAAAACCTATTTTCCTATAAAATTTGTTTTAAGAGAAATATTTTCTAAATTTCAACAGACATAAGTACTGCCTACTAGCTCATGTTTTCTTCTATCAGTCTATAACGTTCTGAAGGTATTATTCTTACTATATTGAAAGCATATATAACTTATCATTGCTTCTGTAAAAACTTATTTGATCGTTCTTTGCTTTTCTCACTATAATTGCTCAACTGCGAATTTCAGGGGTTTGATCATTAGTAATTTTCTTTATGAAATTCTTTGATATTTTAAGCTATTTCTTTTTTTTAAAGTCTAGTCTTGAATTATTAAAATTAATTCTCCGTTTTCAGGTTTTCTTCTCTCGTTATATTAACTATGTCTGGAACAGTACGCTTCTCTGAGTCACTTTGATGATTTAATCAAATGATCTGTTTGATGGAAATGGGCTTATATGTGCTAAAAAGAAGCGTTGGTTGTCTGACGTATGTCAGCTGTATCTGACATGCGCGTAGGCATGTAAAACGTGTAAGAGTTATGATCTAAAATAAAAAAGCGAACAGTTATTACACGGTGATTATTTTGGACTTGCTTCTTCATATCGATCGACACAAATGAAGAAATTTATGAATAGGGCGTGGCAGTTATAAACAGGGAATTTTTTATTGTAAGATAATCAACATTTAGTTTTAATGCTTGACAAGGTACGTATACGAAAATTTAGGATTTAGATTTAAGTCTGAACTACCAGGCCTTTTAGTTAGATACTTTTGCAAATGAAGAATATGGGCCTTAATGAAACAAAATTATTCTTTTAATAGAACCGACCTATCAGTAATTGTGTTTTGTCATTTTCGCTGAGCAACATGAAATTGAATAATGGAATTTGCTAAAACAAATTTTATTAAAAAAAAATGGAGAATCTGTGATTTAGTCATAAAAGAATTCCACTATAACCATAGTTGTTTAGCTTTTGTTAGTTCAAAGAAAAAATAAGAATAAGAAAGTTTATAATATTGTGTAGAAGTAAAAATCAAAGTGAAACAGTAAGAAAGAGAATCATTATCTACATATAGCCTTATCACAATGTATACCATATCCCTTCAGGGGGTAGATGAACATGGCTCTTCACAGCTTCTTGTCTTTTATTTTCTCAGCGGTACTTGCGCTATTTTGTTTTTCTCACCATTTACTGGAACCTGTCAAATTGATTATCCCTTTCTCTTTTCTATAATTCCGTCCTGTGAATGATAAATTATCTACGTCGTCTCTTATCATTAAGTGTCCTAGAAAATTTTAGCTGTCGCTTTCTGATTTTAACAATAAGTTTCCTTGTCCTTCATGTTTTTTTTATGACTTCACATAATCTGTCCATGGTGTTCTCAGCGCACAACGGCAGAAGCACGCATTTTTGCGAGGAAATTGCCCAACATTTACTGGAATAAAGGATATTAGATAGTAGGCCAGTGCACTTTTCTTTGTTTCCTAGGATATTTTCCGATTCTGAATACCTTACTCAATTTCTGGAAAATCATTATTTTTCTATTCGTTTGCGCTTTTATATGCATGTCATATATTCTTCCCTTTCTTACTATGCTAGACAGAAAATTAAATTCCCATACCTGCTTGATTTTTTTCTGTTTCTGATACCAACACACGGCTCGGGCTGCCCAATTTTACTGTCAACCATGCAGCACTGAAACGTAGTTACTCATTCATTTTCTCATCAATGAATAATTGTAATTTCTTTAAGCATTAGAACGAATAAATGATTTTAATCAATGAGTTAATAATCCCTACTCATGATAAAGTGACTTGTACAAACGATTAGCTTTGAATAATATATGAAAAAAGCGGTTTATTTCAATTTAAGGTAATAATTTCTAAATTATATATGTATACATACTTGTTAGCATTACGTTTCAGTTTCTGAAGAATTCACTAACGATAATTATCGTTGTAAATCTCTCTCTCTCTCTCTCTCTCTATATATATATATATATATGTATATATATATATATATATATATGTGTGTGTGTGTGTGTGTTTTTGCGTGTGTACTTTTTGTCTCCTTGTTTTCCTCTTATTAACTGAACTGTTTTGGCATTGGAAAGAAGCAGTAGAACGTCTTTTCTTGCTAGATATGGATCGTTTCATGTGTATTTCAAGATGTTCAAAAGAAAGTTTTTTTATTATTATAGACAATGTTTGGCATCGTTCAGAACAGAAAACATTTAAAGAATAAATTAAGATCCCTGTAGTTACACTATTTCTAAGGAGATAATCCTCATTTAAAATTATTCAGTTTTAGTTCTATATTAAATCCATTTGTATAGCTGTTCAGAGTTCTTATGTTGACTGATTTAAAACTTGTTTAAATATCTTAACTATGGAATAAATGTTGATTCTAAAACCGGACATTATTTGCCGAATAACCGAGAAGAAATGCATCTGTTTAATACTTTCTTGTCGTTACAAGTGTAACAACACGTCACATGAAGATGTTTTCGATAATAAAAACATAAATAAATGTAAGTTTTTTTTACAATAAAAACATAAATAAATGAAAATTATAGCCTGTAAGTCCTTACCTATAACTACAGAATGAACACTTCCTAACATTATGTATACTACGTCTCTCAAGAGATTCGAGCCGATAGTAGTTTACTCCAAACCAGACTGACAGTCATACTAACACCTTCCACATCTTGTATTATTATTATTCTGTGTAATATATCTTCGTTATTTCTACTCTTGTGTTCGCGTTGTTCTTCCTTGGTCCTAACCTGCACCATAACAGTGGCGACGAGGATATTGAAGAAACGAATTCTACGCGGAGAATATAAAAAATAAAACTTTTTGCTATCGATCGTCCATAACAGAGGCGACGGAGGTATTGAGAAAAACAAAACAATTTATACACGAAGATAAAAAAAAGAAAACATTTTTTGGACACCAACCTTAACAGTGGTAACGAAGACACGAATTTTATCTGTCAGCCAGAACAGAATCGAATTCTACGCAGGAAATGTTTTTCGTACTAAGGTTGCAGAACAACAGGCGACAAAGACCTGAATTCTTCACCGAGAAAAAAGGAAAAATCGTTATACAAAATTACGGTGTCAACATGGAATACTTTAAGGCAACCATATTGGAACTAATGAAAATGCAATTCGAGCAGCAACAAAAAAATGAGGAAAGACAGACTAGGGTCGAAGAAAAACAATTAGAAATTCAACAGAAAAACGAAGAGAAGCAACTCGAACTACAAGAATTACTACTACGGGCAGTAACAAATACAGGACAAATTCCGGAAATGAAACGGCATTCTCGCAAAATGCTATATGGAACTCTATCAAAGACTTCACTTATGCACTGGATGAAGACAAAACCTTCGCAGATTACTTCAGAAGATATGAAGATTCATATGAGTTTGATTACGGAAATTGGTCAGACGCGAAAAAAAGTACGACTTCTACTGAGGAAACTAGGGTCAAGCGAATACACTAGATTTGTAGACTACATTCTACAGAGGAAAACAAATGAGTTGACTTTCATGGAAGCCGTGAAACGTTTAACGGGATTATTTAGTCCGAACACTACACTATTCCACAAAAGGTGGAAATGTTTAAATTTAACAAAAAATGATAGCGAAGACTATATAACATTCGCTTCCGTAGTAAACAAACACTGCGATGACTTTAAGTTATCTGAACGCAGCCCTGACAATTTTAAATGTTTAATATTCGCCCAAGGCCTGATCAGACGGAGAATTCTAACAAAACATGAGAGGGAACCAGAATTAAAGCTACAAAAATGACTGAGGCCTGTCAGAGATGTATAAGTGTAAAAAAGGACTCGAAAGATATCGAAGAGTCTGGCGTGGCTCACATTAAAAGTACAACGACAAACACGTTTTTCTCCCTCCTCAAAAACAATCCAAATAAATTATTTTACTACAAAAAGTCAAATTAAACCTCAGAAGAAACCACCACCCACTCCATGCTATCGCTGTGGGACTTTGCATTGGTACAAAGATTGTCCATACCGGTATAAAGTGGGACATAAAAGTTCGCACTGTAGAACAAAGAAAGAAAACAAAAGCCGTGTAAGTGTCACTAGAACTGACCAAGCGGACGGGATAAATATACGAAAATACGTACAAGTAGAAATGTTAAACAAAAAATCAGATTACAATTAGATTCCAGATCAGATTTAACCATTATTAGCTTACAGACGTGGAAGAAATTAAACAAACCGACCATGTTGAGAACAGATAAATAGCCAGGTCATTAACAGGAAGAAAAATCAACTTTGAGTGGGAGGTTATCACAAATGTGACGTTCAACGGGATGACCAAGAAATTAAAGATGTATGTTTTAAAAAAAAAACGGAAATTTCTTTTGGAACTGACTGGATGCAGAAATTTGACCACTGGGATTTACCGATAAATACGTTCTGCCAAAAAGTGGAAAGGTTATCGACCGAGGCAGATAAATTGAAGGAGAAATTAAAGGAGAGTTTCCCCGACGTATTTTCAGCCGGCCTCGGGAGGTGCAAAAATTGGTGGCAAAAATCGAACTAAAAGAAAATGTCTTTTTAATGTTACTATTATAGCAACGGTTTCTTATATATACGGCGGTATTTAATGCATAGACCCACATATTTTTGTGTAACTTAGATTCTATTAGCAAACATCTAGTCATTTCGAAAAGCGTCCGCCAATTACGTTTAGCGATTCCGTTCTGGTGCGGCGAATAGGGACTGGTCTTCTCATGTTTAATGCCTTCATTTATTAGGAGGTTTTCGTAATCATCAGAAGTAAATTCTCCACCATTATCTGTTCTAATTATTTTCACTTTTCCATTAGGTAAAATATCAGATAAATACATTCTTGTAGCTTGTAAAGTATCAGATTTGTTTTTCAGAAAAAATATCATAATAAGTCCTGAATATTCGTCCATAAAGTTTAATATATATGCATAAGTGCCTTTACCCATTGGTGAAATTGGATCCGCTAAAACTCTGAACAAGATATCTGTTGATTTTGGGATTCGATCCCTATTTCTATACTTTGTCATTTTTCCTTTAATACATGTGTCACAATGTTGTAAGCCCTTTGAAGATGTAATTTTCATTCCAGTAACGTGTTCTTGTAATTTTTTAACATCGGAACTATTACAGTGACCTAATATTTTATACCAAGTCGCTAAGTCGTCGGTGGCTGTTTTCACAGATTTAATACTTTTCAAATAATATAAACGTCCATTTTGTTGTATATTAAATTCAGTTCCGTCTGGGTATATTAACTTTGAATTGTCTCGGTGAAAATTAACTTTAACCCCAGTTTTAACAGCAGACTGAACCGAGAAAATATTTTGTTTAAATTTAGGGATATATAAAGCCATTATTAATAAACATTTACAACTATTTCCATTAGTATCTCGCAAATAAATACAGGCATCGTTCCTTTTAAAACTAAATTGTTAGCTCTAGTTCCGTCAGCCAACTCTATAAAATGTGTATCAGTTTCGAAATAGGGGTCAAAATTAATAATTTTGTTTTATCTGTAATTACCTGATTTGTCGCACCCGTATCAACTAGGTAAGAATTATTATTATTGGGTATAGTATCCAACTCAAACAAAAATTCATATGTTCGCTCATTCGAAAAAGCTTTTACATTTTTACAAAAATCACTCCTTTTATAAAATTGACATTTCGCACGTATATGCCCGACTTTACCACAACGAAAGCAGATGATATTTGATTTTCTATTATTATTATTATTATTATTATTATTATTATTATTATTATTATTATTATTATTATTCCTGCTGTTGTTGTTGTTGTTTTTAGGCCCCTTATTTTTAATATCATAATTCCTGGTCTGGTAGGTTGGAGGGATTACTTTTCTGAATTTTTTAAATGACGTCCTTATTTGCATTACCTTTTTTCCTTGATTTGGGGGGTTGCACATTTTTTTCAGTTTCTTCATAATGCGATTCTAAACTCAGTGAAACCTCAGTTTTTTATCTTTTTGAGTTATGACTGTCGCGAATGGTTTAAATGTCGGTGGTAAACCCTTTAAAACCATGTCTATTAACAGCCCATCTAAAATAGCCTCACCTGACATTTTTAAGGCATTTGTGACATTCTCAGCCTGTATAATATAATCTGTTACGGATTCATTCTCTCGTCTCCTTAACGCGGTTAGTTCAGTATATAAAGCAATAATTTTAGACTTACCTTTTGGTAAGTAGTGTTCACGCAATATCTGTAGCGCTCGGCGTCCATTGTCCTTGGCTTCTCGGATTATTAAAGACAAACTTCTGTCATCCAGGCATTGTATTAATTCAGCGAACACGGTCGCATTTCTTTCCATAAAATCATCGTCTTCCTTCTGGTCATCTTGGCAAAGGATGATGTCATGAAGTTTTTGTATTCTAAGGTAGCCTAAGAATTTCGTTTCCCACAATTCATATCTGGATTCATTTCCGTCAAAATACAGTCGTAATCTGGGCTCATAACCAATGTTATACATGTTCACCGTAGTCTGAATGTAGAAATCCAACATAAGTAATTTGCTCAATGAAACAGCACCAATATCTAGGAGCAGCTGTTCAATAATTCTTAAGGTCTTCCATATCAGAGGTGGGCAGTGAATATTCGAAGAAAACAAAATGCCGCCTTTATACACGTCGGATTGAATATTTCAAGTCTTCTGATTGGTTAACTTCTATTGGTAGACTATTTTCGCTCATTTTCGTTGGCTCACTAGTCCATAGCGGTACACAAAAATTGTAACACATATTATTGACGAAGAAGGAAGAAGACCAGACCCAGAAAGAGCCACGGCAATAAAAAAAATGCCGGCTCCAAAAAATTTAGCCGAGTTACAAAGCTTCTTGGGCTTACTGAATTATTATCAAGAATTTATTCCTAACATGCACAAATTACGCGCACCTCAAAACGAACTTTTGAAGAAGGAAAAAGTATGGGAATGGTCATATGAATGTCAGAAAACTTTCGACAAAATCATTAAGACTCTAACAGCAGATTTATTTTTAGCGCATTATGATCCAAAATTGGAAATAATAGTCGCGAGTGACGCGAGTGCCTATGGTGTTGGGGCATGTATTCTTCATAAAATGCCGGATGGAACACTAAAACCCATCGCACATGCGTCAAGAACGTTATACCAGCCGAACAAAATTATTCGCAAATCGAAAAAGAAGGGTTACGAGATTCCACAGATATATTTACAGTAGATTTTTCACAAGCCGTTATTGACAATATTTGGATCAAAGAATGGTCTACCTATCTACACTGCTAATAGATTGATAATATGGGGGACGATTTTATGAAACTATAACTTTAAATTGGAGTATCTTCCATCAAACAAAATCGGGCATGGAGATGGTCTTTCGAGACTAATACCAAAGCAAACGGAGCCATCAGAAGATTCCGTAATTGCAGCTCTACGATATGAGGAAGATATTAGAACATCATTATGTAGTACAATTCGAGACCTCCCCGACATATTACAGGAAATAAGAAACGAATCAGTGAATGACGAATTTATAAAGGAAACGAAAACAAAAATTATAGGAAAAGATAAGCATATATCAGACAGTTTTTCGTTATGTGATAATGTTCTGTATATAATGAAAGAGTAGTAATCCCGAAAACGCTACAAAGACGAATCCTCAAGGATTTTCACATGGGCCACCCAGGAAAGAACAGAATGAAATCCTTAATGCGAAGTTACGTATACTGGCCAAATATGGATCAAGATATTATACATATGGTGGACAAATGCAAGGGCTGTTCCTTAGCAGCCAGGACACCTCCGATCACCCATAATCCACGACCTAAGACAGATCGACCGTGGTCGAGAATGCATGTAGATTTAGCAGGTCCATTAGAGGGTTTCTACTACTTGATTGTAGTAGACAGTTACAGCAAATGGCCAGAAGTATTTCGTTGTAGTAAACCTACTTCTGAGACCACAATAAATCGCCTTCAGGAGCTGTTTGCTCGTTTCGGAGTGGTTGATTGTTTAGTCACCGATAATGGGATACAATTACATCTGCGGATTTTCAAGAATTTTGTGAAACTTTTCAGGTGAAACACACCAAATCCCCGCCCTATCACCCAAGATCAAACGGGCAAGCGGAGAGGTTTGTAGATACATTAAAAAGAGCACTAAGGAAAGCTTATGCCGTACCAGCAGAAAAAGCTTTACAACAATTCTTGCAAGTGTATAGAATTACAGCGAACAGTACTACGCCATCGGCATTATCGCCGGCGGAAGTAATGTTCGCGCGAAAAATTAGATCGGTATTCGACAAATTACAGCCAAAACACACAAAGCAATCACCAACCTCGTTTGTACCAAAAAGAAAATTTAACTCAGGGGAGAAAGTTTTTTTTTTAAATGTTCAAAAACAACACATCCTATTGGGAGCCAGGTGCAATAGAGAAACGAATCGGGGACATGATTTACATAATTCAGGGTCCGAAGTTCTCGCATAAAAGGTACTTAAATCAGATCAGAAAGAGGCCGTTAGAGGATTCTAACGGTCTACCTCAGGAAGAGGAGGAAGTATTGGACACAATATTTGACGCGTTCAATATGCAAAGGCCTCAAGCAATTTCAGAACCGCGGAAATCAAGCAGAAAATGAAAGTTTTACAGAGCCTTTGATGATTAATCCGAAGAGAAAAAAATATTAAAGAGCCCTGCGAGGTAAAAGCTTGGAAGTGGGGTGTTATGGATCCTTACCTATAACTACAGAATGAACTCTTCCTAACATTATGTATACTACGCCTCTTAAGATAGAGAGACGAATCGAGTCGAGCCGATAGTAGTTCACTCAAAATCAGACTGACAGTCATACTAACACCATCCACATCTTGTATTATTATTCCGTGTAATATATCTTCGTTATTTCTATTCTTGTGTTCGTGTTGTTCTTCCTTGGTCCTAACCTGGACCATAACACTATCATTAAAAACATAGAAATAACAAGCAATATGACTTTACACCCGGGGAAAAAAGTAAGTTGAAAAAGTTGTTGTTTATCATGACTCATAATTATCAAAATAAATAAATAAATAAAATGCATCACATGAACCCCCAAATTTAACCCTCGCATATAAGAACCACCACGCCGCGTACATTCAAGCGAACCACTCTCATTACTTCCGTAGGTCTTTCCCAAGAACTGTTGCGTGGCGGAAGTCTAGGGTTAACCGCCATCATTCACACCATTCCGCATAAACTGCGGTTCTTACTCTTATCATTCACACAATAACCGCTCTCAGTAAACCTCTACCTTTAGTGGTTCTTGGGCCTTGCATAAGATGAACATTAATAAAAAAAATAGAAAATGTCAATTCAATTGAACAAAACATTCAATCTGTTGGCTCAAGATTTACACCATTGAGTGTATTTTTATTCTTAAGTCCAAAATGTAAACTGCTTTAGGAAACAAAATTACTGGATATTTTGATAGCACATTCCGTTCTCTTACCTTCAAGCTAAACCAATAATTGAAGAGTAGAATTCTTTCTTATGATGTTTTCTATAATAGCAATCGTTAATAATCGAGTCCCTTAATTGTAAATATTATTCTGCGAAAGATGAAAACTAAAATCTCGTTTTTCTCTATCGAGCTGAAATTGCCATTATTTCATATGTTAAAATATTGAAGAAAGCAAATGTTGATTATTTCTTTTTTCTTTAAACAGGAATTTTATAAATTCATTTTGGACGTGTCGTGAAGGCAACTATAAGTGCTCTCTGTCGAAATTCTTTTATGTATCGTTTCCCTTCAGGTCGCAGGCTCTTCATAACTGTTCTCTGTAGCCCTGAGTAAACTTTCACTTTTTCCTATATCCCTAATCCCTATACTGCCAACCATCTACATAAGATAGTTGCTTTTCTCTATTCCTATTGCCTTCAATATGTCATTTGAGAGTCAATTTTCCAAACATTTTCTCCTTATTATGTGCCCAAGGAATTTGAACTGTCTCTTTCTGATGCTATATATGTGTCCTTTTTTTCGATGTTCTCTAAAACTTCCTCATTAGTTACGTGTTAAGCCCATGATATTCTCAGTATCTCTGTAAAACCAAAATTCTGTTGTCTCGATCTCTTCTCAATCTCTGATGAGATGACACAGCATTCACTGCCATATAGGTGTACCGATATTGCATAACAGGTCAATGCTATTTTCTTTGTTTCCAATTTTTCTGCTTCTTAATATTTTGCTTAACTTGTGCAAGTCATCTTTCCTTACATAATGCATTTTCAGATATCAGTATCACATTTTCCATCCTCTGTTAAAACATTTAAATATATGCACTTTCTTAATTTCGGTATCTCCAACTTGTAATTCGCGTGTCTTCAGTTGATGTTTTGTCCTTTCTTCTCGCTTTCCTTTAATATCTTCATTTTTAATTATTGCACCACAAGCGAACCAGTAAATCCACTAAGATACCAGGGGTTACTGAATGTGAACGAATAAGAAAAAATAAAGAGAAACATTATAAAGTAGCGAGAACAATAAAAGAAGAGTAATCAAGAAGCCAGGGTGGAGTAACGGATAGCGACTCGGATTGAGGAATCGAAGAGTCGAGTTCGAATTCCAGTCGAGTTCTTTGCATTCATTTACGTTCTAATAACCTTGATAAAACTACGAATCTTCTCTTACTCTCAGCTATAGGTAAATAACAGGAGAGACCGGGCCGTATAATATAGCCTTGGTTGGCAACCAGTCTAGGAGAAGAAAAACTCTGAATTCAAACCATCTGCTGCTTTGTATATCCTGTCTCTTTAACCTCTGAGAGGAGAGATGGGGTAACCTCAACATCCCCTGTGTGAAAGGAACAGGCAAGCCATTGCACTATTCTTCCTTGAATATAACCATGAACCACAATTGTGAGGTGTACAAAAATGGTGACCACAGCGGATACCTGGATAAATGATGATGATGCATTAGGAAGACAGTAGATAACGATTGACATTGCGTCTGAAACTTTTGAAAATCAAAGTTTTGTATGAATTTCTGTTTCTCCCATTTCTGAATCTGCTATCTTCATTGGATCATTTGCATATCGAAGATTTTGGTCGCTAATACAAAATCCTGGTAGAACTTCAAATTCTTTCACTACTCGACTATAAAATAAATATTCAAACATAACCTGCGGAAATCTTGCACTGAATAAAGGTTCACTACAATCTTAAACTTTCGTCTGTTTTTCTGTACAGGAATTATTCATAATCTGTTTTTAATGATATACTTTACACGATAATTTCAAATGAAATAATACCATTGAGGGTTTTCATCTCCTTATTATATGATGTTTAATTTAAAATTTGTTTACCAACTGTTAGCGTATTTTAACCTGTCAACGTAAATTTCAAGACCAACTTGAATGTTCTTAATTGCTTTCTTAGCGAGTTACTGCTGGCAGATTAATTCTTTCTTTAGAAATTTTGGCATTTTGTTGGCCTCTTGTATATAATTTTGCTATTTTTCTTTTTTGCATTTAAAATAATGCTGTATCTTAGCAATAACGGCATCTGATATTTTACTCCCAGATTTCGAATTCTTCTCTTAAATTATCAACTTCGAAATCGAACCCTGACACTGTGTGACATCAATGGATTAAATGTCCACAGTAAATTAAAAAGAAAATATGTATCGACCCACCTGCGACAACAAATAATAACGTTTTCTTCAAGAAATAAGCTTGTTTTTTTCTGAAAATATTTTGCGCTTATAGATTGATATACGTATATAACTGAACATTTAAAATATACATAAGTTTTTCTTTTTAGATTAAGGTCATAGTGGATTTTCCGTTTAAGTATATTTAAATTATGGATTAAATCTATAATCATAAGTTTAAGTTTAATCATAGTTAATGCACTTAAAGCAAATGCCTTGTTTCCACGACTATATATTTATATTCATACATGCTTTGTCAAAAAATACACCGGAAACTTTGTATTAACTTAATTATTATATTATAAAATAATAGAGGATATCTCGTAGCCAGGTATGCCCATCTGCCATGACGGCTAACAAATCCCTGTCGCAGACGCCTGCTCAGACACATTTGTGTTTGTTCAACACGCACAGAGCCTGTGGTTTATACTGCAACTATACTGAGCGTTCCTTAGTTATCATGATGCTTCCTTCGTGACATTGAGATTTGAACCCTGGTCGTATATTCTTGAAACGAATATTTCATATTCATTATTAATGTGAGTGGTATGGCGGGTTCTGGCGGTAAAGTTAGAAATACCGGTACCAAGGAATGCAATTCGTCCAAGCACTATGCATGGAAGTAGCGATATAGCAGTGATCGGCTTGCCACATGGGAGAGATAGGTGTGAGGGTTGAAAATAATTCTTTTCTAACAAGGGCTCGCACACTCTTTTGAACTATATCGAAACTGGAAAGTGATGAGTAGGCTACTCCCACACAAATATGCCAACAATACTTGATTTTAAAAATGATCTGACTCTTGTAAAAGTAGATAGCACGTAGAGTTAGGTACTTACTGCAGTGGTACGGAGATTCAACCATTTTTCCTATTTGAGATTTTTAAGAAGAGAAAACGACACATCGTAAAGAGGTTTCTTTTAGGGCAATGTGGTTAGACTAAAATTAAAGAATAAAGCAATTTCAAGTCCAATTTTAAAATTGCTATTAATAGTGTGGTGGTTTTCATTCAAACTTCTCCCGATAATAATAATCCTAATTTCGTATATTGCAAAAACTGAGAGGAAAATGCTTGCAACACTGAAATAGAAAAATAAATTAAAATATCATTAATTGCAGCATGAATTAATGATATCAGTGAAAGAAGGGGCCGGTTATATTTGAAAAGAAAATTCTTATATACTTTTTTAGATAAACATATTTCTTAATACTATAAACGATATATTTAGTTGATACATGTGCTTGCGAAGACATCCCTGCTTTTTAACAATATAATTGAAGTTTTAAAAAGGGACATTTACTCAAACATGCATATCTGCTAAGTTATAACATTTAAGTTAATAATAATGCTTGATTTGAAGTAAAATCCATTAATTACATATAAATATGTCAAAATTCATTATTCCATCGGAAAATTATTAATATTTTAATTATTTTAATTTTCCTCTCATATAATGCACATCTTCACACTTTATTACAAAAAAATTCGAAATTGTAAGTAAAAGATTAATTACATTAATAGTTAAATTCAGTGTAGTTACCATCTATTTCTAAAAAACAATCATAATATAAATTTTATAAATAGGAAGTTACATGGTATCGAGCTTAAAATTTGCCTTTGTTGGCGATTGAGCGAGTATTTAAAGAAACAATCTAGAAAAAGTTTAAAGTATTATAGCAAAAAAATCTTTCAAAAGTAATGTTTTTTTTGTGAAAGAAAATCAGTGTCACCGTTAGGATTAGAAAAGAAAGAAGTGTGGCGTTCAATTGTGAATTATTAATTTCTTTTGTAGTTGAGTTCAAGATAAAACGCTTTCCAAAAATCAGATAACGTTAACACGAAGAGGTAATAAATTTTCTTGAAGTGTAATATTATTTTGTAAAAATAGGAAGAAAATCATTGGCAGAGAAGAGGGGAAAAAAAGAGAAAATCGCAGAATCAGTAACAGGAGACACCAAAGAATTACCGTCTTTTATGTAAAGAATATTCCAAACATTAATATAACACGGGAATAACAAACAAACATATCAACGAATGTTATTATTTCTATGGTTTACGGCCGCATCACGTTAAAATATTTATTCCATTACGATCACCCAATTTAAGTAACGTCGAGCCAGTTCAGTACATAGATGGGTGACTGCTTGGGAATAGCATGTGTTGTAAGTTTAGATATGCGTGTGGTGTAATGGATAATGGCTCCGAATTGATAATCGGAGAGGCAAGTTCCAATTCCAGTTGAGTTCGTTATATTCACTTACGGGCAAATATCTTCTAGAAAGGTAGGAATCCACCTCTGAATCCCAAAGTTGAACTTATATCAGTAAATTAGGATATCCAACAATTCTTATAATCTAAAAGATATTTTTTGGCTTTGAATAAACTTCAAAAGGTTGATAATCCGTAAAAAACAACTCAATCAACAATAAAATGTTCATGAGACACGAGTTCGATTCTCACATTAGTCTAACTTCTTGATAATAATAGTGGTATACAGAGACGCCTCAAAGGTGTGATATCGTTGGAAAGTGTCTGAAATGAACATAAAAATTGTATCACTGTAATCATTATATTTGATAAAATATTACAATTTAAATATATTTTCTGTCTCTAAATAACAGGCAAATGGTAGATAAGCAATAGAAAACGAATCATAAATCATATAATATTTCTATACATCATTTTCAGTAAAATAATAATTTTACATCTCTATTGAAATTGGGACTATTGATTAGTATATCGATCAATTTATACTATAGTTACTTAAACCATAGTAAAGAAATCGTTTAGGGTGTCGGTGGTTCCCAGTCAACAAAATAATTTTCCCATCTTTAAAAAAAATGCAAACTTTAGTTTCCTATCAATAGAGAACGGATAAAACCGGTCTTATATATCTGTCCGCAGATCAGCATATTCCCATAATGATCACACATGTCTTTTTCTTTAGGGAAAATATATATTCTACTCGAAACGATTCGAGTATGAAAAAGTAAATAATTCAATAAAAGAACGAAAGAAATCTCGCGCTGAGGTAATTGTTTTATTTATTTATTTGTTTGTTTTTCTGAAGATGACCTTAGACGTTGAAGGTTAACGCAAACTGATTACCTCCGGAAATGGCTATCGTAACGAACATGAAACAGTAACCATAGTAACAAGAAGATCTGATCTGTGTGTCTCCTAATCTTTGTGTGGAACATTGAACAAATAATCCCGCTATTTACTCAAGATGGCTGCTTTATCTTTATACTCGCTTTTCTTATTTTTTCTTTGTGTGTACTTTATTGGTGCTCACCTTTATTTATTCGGTCAGTGTTTTCTTTTCTTCCCTTTTATACGATTATCTCTTTATTCTGACATTGTTATTTGTTGTCTAATGTTTTTTTTTCTTTTTCTCATCTATTTTCAGATTGATTCATCTCTTTAGAAGAAAAACTATTTAAAACCCTGATATAAAGAACACGGAGGCACCAAAATGAACCTTTAAAACATTACTCTATTCGAAATACCACAAGATTGTTTAGAAAACTCTGTTGATATAATTACTTCCGGTTAGATTCACACTTATTGCGTAGACTGAGGTTGTCTTGAGTTGTACGTCGAAAAACAGATTCTATGATTCAATATATATGAATGCTGTTGGGCGTAAATATGCATTATACGTTGTTGTTGATCATAGATATTACGATTTAATTACCACAGACCGCAGATATTCATTGAAAAATAATCTGTCTTGACTATTAAAATCCCCCCAAAATGATTAATTAATATAATAACTAAGTGATAAAAGATGAATATTATTTATTGGAAATGATAGTATCTGTATATATCCAATTCAAATTTGTAAAAGACAAAGTTAATCCCCCAAAAGCTGATGGTGAAATATAAATTGGTATATATATATATATATATATATATATATATATATATATATATATATATATATATATATATATATATATATATATATATATATTATATATATATATATATCCGTAAATTCCCCAGCCTCCATTCTGATTATAACAGGAACTTCAATTAAAATGTTTTAATTCTGTTATAATTCTATTGGCTGATCATAATGGGTTACTATTTCTGTCTGATTTTCTTTGATGAGGGGTTATCATTGATTACACTATATATATCCAGACTATTTTGCCTCTATTCTTATTATTGTTATCACAAACAATAACAAAGAGAAAGAAAATATTACGAAAATAAATTATGTAAATAATAGGTTAATAGTGAGGTTATTCTATGACAATAACTCTGTTGTAAAGCTTACTCCATTAACACTATCTTTTAAACAATATATGCCTATTAAAACTTAGAGATAATTATCCTTTGATTGAAAAATATGTTTTGATAATGTTTTCCAATTTCATTACATATATACTTATATATATATAAAAAAAATTTAACATTTAAAGTTATTCACATTCCGTTAAAAATAAGTTGCCTTTTGTTTTGTTATAAAGGTGATGGACTCTCCCGTTGAGTTCGACGTATGAAGTTCCGATGACGACCAACTAATTATCTGCATGCATATGACGGGTGAAGTGTGTGGAACTAATTAGATGTAGATATCAGAGAACCAGTACAATGATTTGTTTAGAGAGTGAAGGCTTGTCTAAGACCATCCATACTTTTTTTGTATCTGTCGATAACAAAGTACCGTTGCAAAAGACATGCCAGGAAACTCTGAATGATGGCCTTCCTGCGTTATTATCGCGGAGTTTAACCTCTCCGGTTCACATCCAGTACACGTCTCTCGTCGAACACATGCAATATAATGACTGTGTTAAGCTTTCACGAGTTTTCTTTCGCATCTGAAGTTTTGTTTATTGCCAACCAAAGCTCAGAGAGACCCCTTTCACTCTGATCAAGGGCAGCTAGTCGGGCCAGTTCTCAACCTGGTACTTTACATAGCTCAGCGGGTATTTATATAGGTATGTAGGCATATATATGTATATGTGTTTTTTATTTTTTTGTTTTTAATGGATTTTGGATAAGTTCATAATATTGGCTATATAGATAGGCATAGTTTCATATCACAAATGCTTCTATTGATGCATACTTTATGAATGCACAAGCAAGTTACACATTCGGAGGGTATGATTTTTACAGAAGTATAAAACGCAGTAGTTTAATTCCACTGGTTAACTTCAGTGTAATTTGTCTCACCAAAATAAACATAAAGTCATTGGGTGTATTCCTGGTTAATTCTACCTTCAAAATCATGAATTCTAACAAAAATATAATTTCCTGGACATTTACAACTGTCTAATTAGCATAGCTGAGGCGCAGACAATATAAATGCTCAAGCAGTAAGCGTAGTGCAGATCTCGGTATGCGAGTATCGTCTGCCGGCCGTCAGAGAGATTTGCTCTTCTGCCAATATATTGCTCAAGAACTAGGAGGTTATCCCACCATGAAGTACGTTTCCTTCTGGAGGAGGCTAGGTTTATTGCCCGATGCCTGGGGCGCCACCAAAATGGGGAAGTAGCTAGTGGGTATGAAAATGTTTCTCTGATATATATATATATATATATATATATATATATATATATATATATATATATATATATATATATATAAGTGAACATAGAAGTCAATACTTAGAGGTGACAGTCTGTTTCATGCTAGTTGCCTGACGATTGCATCTAGCAGGAAACAGACTGTCGCCTCTAAGTGTTGACTTCTATGTTCACTTTTATATTTACACACGCTCTATCTCTGATATTGAGCACTTTATCCCATAAATATAGCACACTTTAAGAATATATTTCTTCATATATATATATATATATATATATATATATATATATATATATATATATATATGCAGAAATATAGTCTTAAAGTATATATATATATATATATATATATATATATAAGTAATTCATTGAGTCTGAAAGAAACCTCAACAGAATGCAGAAAGCACTGGACGGCCGTTTCGCCCTATATTTGTAACTCATCAGCAGTGCGCATCCACTACTGAGAGTTGAAACCCTGACAGTTAAGTTGTCAAGCAAACATCATACAAAACTGTCCAACGGGCCTCGGTGACAAGGAGATAGCAAATCAGACTCAATATAGCGCCGCTCGTTCATATATTCCGTGGTGGAACTCAACTGAAATTCTCTGTAACCATAGGACTGTGCTCCCGGAAGGCGGATCATGCAATGATATAGACATGATAGAAATTGTAAGGAGGATTTGATAATTATAATTAAGTAATTTATCGAGTCTGAAAGTCCTGCCGTCCAGTGCTTTCTGCATTCTGTTGAGTTTTCTTTCAGACTCAATGAATTACTTAATTATAATTATCAAATCCTCCTAACAATTTCTATTATATATATATATATATATATATATATATATATATATATATATATATATATATATATATATATATACATACCAAAGCATATACATATATTAGATACTTTTTATATGCTTAGATCTACATGTACACATACATATGCTAATCTATATATAACTGAATTTATATATATATACACAGGCAAACGCACATCATAGAGTCTTTTTATGTTTATTCGTAGAAATATTATTATATATATACCTGTACACACTTATACACACTGAAGATATTAAGCAAATCATATAAAATTCAATATTTCAAATTTACTTTGAAAAATTTGCCAAAATTTAAACAATCAATTTAGATATCAAAATAAAGCCTGAGTTAAGATTTTAGGTACTATGAACATGTTTTATTGAAGTTATTTGATGTATTCTAAAAACTGTAGTTTGAATTTATTTGGAAAAACTAAATAATCACATTTTACTTCAATGAAAATTTAATAAAATCATAAAAAATTAATTAACACGTATAACAGAACAAATAACAAACACGTCTTATAACAAACATTAATCTTTGAATCGTTTACATTTCAATATAATGAACTCTTTTAACAGCCAGTAATGCATTAATTTTGTTAATTATTTTACTTCAGCAGGTTGAATTTCCGACATGACAGTTTAAATAGCTTCCCATAGGTCTGCTTTGTTCTTATATTGCTTGCTACCTTTATATAACTTCATCTTCACAATTGACCATAGATGTTCGATGGGATTCAGATCAGATCTTCATGGTAGCCATTCCTTTACAACTATTCTGCTCAAATAATTCACGGTAAGCTTGGATACATGAGAAGGAGAATGGACTTGTATAAATACACACTTCACTTTCAAACTGCGAGACTGAGACTTGTACAACGCAAGAAAGTCATGCTCATAAAATCGCAATAGTTAGTACTGATCAGTTTAACTGATGCATCGACTTTGAATTGTCAAAAATGGTTTGGTCGACAATTCCAGCCCATACCATACACTACCGCCTTCTTGTTCATTGCGTTAACCACAGGCACGTCTGAAATGGATAAAATCCATTTTGCCATATTCATAAGGCCAATCAAATGTCACTCGAGATTACTTTAGAAAAGTCAATTTTTATGTATTTCTTGGCCCAATTCTTCTTCTTCTTCTTTTGACACTTTAAAATATCTAATCTATTGAGATGTCTTACAGATCCCGATTCACAAAGTATTCTACACTTTTTGTATTTCTTGACGCCCTCATTTCCAACTTTTTAAAGGTCTGAACGCTGGAAAAAGTTATTGTTTCGCTATAATTCCGTTTAGCTTACGTTCATCTCAAAGAAGCATTTTCTTAAAGCCATTTTTCCTTTGCTTCGAGTTCTTGACTTTTAATTTCAACAGCCTTCTTTTTATTGTTCGATATTTAATGATTAGTTCTCTCTTTCTGAAGGACCGTAATCCTTTTCGGATTTGTAGTTACCAGTAGTTATATGCACATGAATGTAATTCAAAAGCCAAATTTAAATTGATAATAACATCAATTAAATCTATTTTTTTAATTATGCATATAAGAAATATATTGGCAACAAGGGAAACAATAAATAATGCAAAGTGAAAACATCAATAGAAAAAAATAAAGAAAAAACATTTTAAAAATCTGCTCAAGAAATATCGCGCAAAACCTTTGCCAATTAACACAAGGTGGTTTTGCAGTTGCCCATGTGAAAGGATAAAAATTCTCTGAATGTATCATGTGAGATGGGAAACGGGAAATGCAATGGGGAGGGGAGAACGGAGAAAAGTAAAAGAAAAATGAATAAAAAGAAAGATAGTTGGCTCTAAAGAGTATGAGATCTTGTCGAGGTGAATTCGGATCAGAAGAAAATATTGCCGCGCAAATTGATTTCCGAACTGAAGATAACTGGAATCTACTAAGAATAATAACAAAAAAGAATTCTCTATTTTCACAGACATTTGCCAAGAACATTCAGAAATAAAAAAAAATAAAGTGTATGAAGATACGAAAAAGAAATAAAAAGAAAACACTCCCTTAAACTGGCCATGTAAAAGTAGGATTTTCTTAGCGAAAGGAAAGCAAAATTTACAATCATGTGTGCAAACAATTTCGTTGTGGATTCAGAGTCTCATGAAATAGCAGATTTTATTTTCTCATCAATATATTAACAAATACAAAATTAGATGACTGTATCGCAAATATATAGCCCAGAAAACGGAACCTGATGATTGGTATCAATGCGAAAAATATAGTTATGATAAATTATTGCAGCAAGAAATGCATAAATAGATATTTATAGATTATAGATTATAGTTTGGGATTTCTCTATAAATAGAGAAATCCCAAACCTGCAATAAATGTCCCTGGTGGATTCATAATTGTTGGGAAACTCAAAGCAAACTTGAATATGTTGCATTAGTTTACAAAGAAAATTCTGCCGCATTTGAAATTGGAAAAGAAACAAATCCTTCTTTAGTCTTAATTGGTATATATAATCAACTTATGATTTTCACTTCTTATTGATAACATAATCATGTCTATATACTAACTTATTGATGCCTCGGATGCAAATATGCATTAGGTTTCAATACAAAGAAACATTCAATGATAGTTTGTTAGTTCACAATTAATAAGCTGGATTTAGGACCCTTGCAATCCTATCAACATTTCCTCTTTCTATCTACATTTAGACGTTAAAAATTAGGCTATTAAAGGATGGAAATATTTCGCAGATTTTGACGTCATTCTGGAGTCTTCTTTTTCGTCCAAATTCGTGAATTAGTTTTTCTTGTGCTCATTATATGTCATTATTAATAATGTTAAATGTGCTATAACAATTCAGCCTTTTTAGCAAGAAACTTTGATGTTAAAACTTGCTGCAAAATATTGTTGATTTAAGATGGCACGATCTATTGTGACACGTCTCTAATTGTATTTAGATATATTTATTTTCAATTTTGCTATTTGAATTGTTTACCTATAATGCATATGATCCATTATCATACATAATTAGGTTACAATACAGCAGTTTGTATTTTATATGAATACTACCTTTGAGAATAGATTCTTCCTTTCCGGTAGGTTTTAATCAATGGCGTATTCCACCAAGCAATGATCATCACTATTATTCGGTAGTAGTTTTGGGGAATAAATTCCTCCTTTCTGGTAGGTTCTAATCAATGTTGGTTTCATTACATATATTTATAGAGAACACACTTTTCGTCAGTGGTAATGATTATACACAGAAAAAGTTCTATAGCATGTCTACTCTTCAATGACTAGTAGAGAGCAACAATTAGATTATGCTATGTAACAGTCATCTGATGGGTAACACATTGACCAAGGTTAGGAAATTTTCCTAGTAAATGAAGATATTTTATCACCGAGATGTTCCCTTATATTAACCTGTTTCACTAATTCCCGTGAAGTTTGTTTAGCATTTTCGTCATTTACGGTTTGAAGAATTTCAATATTGATAGAATGTGGTCATCTAAATCGAGAGAAGTCTTTGAGAAGAAAATAAACAAACCATTGTTGGCATGTTCACATACTTAAATTGCACGGATAGAACGAATGTTTCTTGACGATGGCGTTGTTGAAAAGCCCCTCTTTATATTTAAACAACAGAAACTGTTCAATAGAGGAATCTATCAATACACATAGAATTGACACAAAATTAAAAGGATTTGATATTATATAATCTGCAAGAAAGAAAATATTAAAAGATAAAAATTAATGGTTATCTTTACTGTGAGTATTAATATTACGCTCAAATGGATCCTGGCAGAAACGCAGCTGGAATTTCGTTTCAACTTAATAAATTACAGTAGAATTTTTATTGATTGATTTGATTTCATAGCTTATCAACATATTTAAGTTATTTAAAGCCAGAAAATGTTTTCAGTTTGTAAGACACTTTTGGAAATAATAATTATTTACCAGTGCAGGTCCTACTCATTAACCTATAGCTGGGGCCGAAGAGGTGGATTCATACTCTTCCCGAGTTTATCTGAGCTTAAATTAATATCAAGTACGCGACTGGAATTGTAACTTGGTTGCCCGACTCCAATTACAAGTCGTTATCCATTAAACCAGCTACACATCGAAGCTTATAGGGCCTGGAATTCCCAAGCGGTCACTCATCTAGCTACTGACCAGGATCGACGTTGATTTACTTCAGTGCTAGTACGAGAACATGTTTTTCAAAATTGCAGAATACAAGGTAAAGATCATTAATACAGGAATACTGAGTGTTACGGGAACTTACCCATAATAGTAATGGACTATCCCGTATACCATAAATAATGCCCCTCAAGAGGGATCCATCCCTGCATCCCATTAGAATGTCTGAAGACCAACTTCTCGTGAGCTCCTCTCTGCGGTTACTCGGTCTCATGCTGTCCGCTGAGCTGACATGGAACAAATACATCGAGTCAATTGCTTCATCCACCGCAAGGAAAGTTGGCTCCCTGTGCCGAGCCAGGAAATTTTTCTCCCCGGAATCGATCCTCCAAATCTATAAATCAACCATTCGCCCTTGCATGGAGTATTGCTGCCATATATGGTCTGGAGCCCCTGCTGTTTGCCTCAGGGTTCTTGATAAGATCCAGATACGGATATGCAATGTAATTGGCCCTGATCTGTCATCTCGTCTGCAGGCAATCTCTCACAGACACGCCGTTACCTCGCTCTGTCTTTTTTACAAATACTTTCACGATAATTGATCCGATGAGCTGCTTTCGCTGGTTCCCAGGCCTCATGAATTTAAGCGTCCTACGAGGCTGACATCCCGTTCCCACCCCTTCACCGTTGAAACTGTTAGATGTAGACGTCTCTTCTACTCCAATAGCTTCATGTCTCGCACATCTCGCCTGTGGAATTCCCTTCCTTATTCCTATTTCCCTGACAAATATAATCTCCAACTATTTAAGTGTAACGTCAGTCGACATCTCCAGTTGCCTTGATCTAAACACTTTCCTTCTCCACATCCTTTCCCCTTTCATTCCTATCTGCTCTCGCTCCAAATTTTCTGTAACCCCTTGCCTTGATCGATTCACTATCTTTCTCCACATCCTCTCCTTTACCATTCCTATCTGCTCTTCCTCCCCTTGCTGCTAGTGGATTCCAGCCTTGCTTGGGATGAAAAGCTCAAAAAAAAAGAGGAAGCAATACTGTGAGTCAGTCAGTGAGTGAGTAAGGCAGTCAGTCACAGAGTCGCGTCAGACGATTACAGTAAGACATTGGAATAGTGATACTGGTTGAGACAACATAGTTCTCTCTAGCCTAACCTGATTGTTATTACTAACACTTCTACTTCTTTTGTACATATTCATTTTTTAATATATCTGTGTTATTCCATACCTGTGTTCGAGTTATTCTTCATTGGTTCTACCTTGAACCATCACCGTGGTACAAGGAACCTGGACCATAACACAGGAAAACTTCATCGATTTTACATTACCTTGAAGACAGTCCTTTTTCTTCAACAATAAGTGCAGAATAAGAAAGGGAATATCTGTAAGATTGCGGACATGGCCTTAAAAATCATAGAAGCAATATTAAAGGTCATGAAAAATATAGGAATAAGATTTTTACGAGAATCCAGGAAACTGTAAAACTTTATGATAATATACTACTGTTACTAATTGGATAATCTAGAAACGCGTCAAAAACAGGAGAGCGGAGCTTGAAATGTTGAGGGAGGATTGCTACTGCACACATCACTATATTCCGGGAGTTTGCAAAAGATGAATTAAAAATTTAAAGAAAGATTTTGCATCTAAATTGAAAAAAACTAAAGTATTTAGATTGTCTAAATCAAGGATTTTATCGCTCTAATTAAAGTGTTATTTATCTGACACTAATTCAATTAATTCCTATAACAGAGAAAAAAATCAACAAAAACTCAGACGAATCATTGCCACTTCAAAAATTGTCTAAAATTACGATAAGTATTAAGAGTGAAATTGGAAATCACCGAACTTCAATTAAGATTTATCAAATTTAGGAACAATTATCATACATATATATCAGAAAAATGTGACACAAGACACGTTAAATGGTACATGGAAATGCGATACCTTAAAAAACCGATTGACGTTATTAGCGAACACACAATATTTCACAATGACGAAACCGTCAAAGTACACGAAATATAAAAACAAAAACTTTCGATAATGACTTATAACTCAAGCATTGGGCTGTTTATATTTAAGCATTCACCAAGAACCAGGAAATATTCTGAATATATATATATATATATATATATATATATATATATATATAACCAGACGCTTTTTTGTGGCTGAATGATTAACAGTATTTGCGTTCAAATGATGATTCTCCATGAGGGCTGCAGGTTTGATTCCTGAAGAAGAGTGAAGGAATCTAGACGGAACGACAGAAGAGTAGTCGAGTTCAGTAGTAGTAGAGTAATTCACACACAGAGACGGCGGCAAGCGTCACAGTTAGCGAGCACGTAGACTCAGTAAGGAGTCATACCGCGATACTTCACTACCAAGACTGTATATATATATTATTGCTACTAACCCGCATTCCTGGATCTACTAACCCGTATTACCAGTTGTATTATTACGTTAATACATTTATATTCCTTATCCATTCCTGGCGTTTGTTATTCATTGATATCGGATTTTATCCCGGAAACCATAACAAATTGGCGACGAGTATATCGAACTGACACGGGAAAGAAAGAAAAAAGCAAAATTCCGCCTCGTCGACAACAAATTGGCGACGAGATATTTGAACTCACAAGGAAAGAAAAAAATGTTATATTTACTTTGGGTGAAAAGAAAGCCCTCAAATATTTAGAAATCCGCAGTGGCTCTCGTTCGTGTTCATTTGTAGTCGCATCAACGTAAACAAACTTAGTCCGATGAAGTCCTAAATTACGAAACGCATTACACAAGAACATTTTAAACCGACATACATCTTTCCCCAGATATATATATATATATATATATATGAAGAAATATAGTCGTAGGGTGTGCTATATTTATGGGATAAAGTGCTCAATATCAGAGATAGAGCGTGTGTAAATGTAAAACTGAACATAGAAGTCAAAATGTAGAGGCGACAGTCTGTTTCAGGCTACATGCATTCATCAGGCCACGATTGCGTCTAGTATGAAACAGACTAAGTGTTGACTTCTATGTTCACTTTTACATTTATATATACATATATATATACATATATATATATATATATATATATATATATGTGTGTGTGTGTGTGTATGTATGTGCGTGTGTGTTTGTGTAGTGTGTGTGAGAGAGAGAGTGAGAATCTCGAGAAATCTTTGTATTTATTCATTTTTCTTTTGTTATCGCTCTGGCGATTCAACAGTGGGGGATTCCTAATCGTTTTCTCGAAGAAATATGTCAAATATCATAGCATAAAGCACACTTTATAATATTAATTTTTATTTAAGTCTGGAAGGATTTTTCTATCTATGTAACTATACAAATATTTTTAGAGTACCTATTACACCTTACTGATACCAGTAAGAAATGAGTAATCAGGTTTCCAATCTTCTTACCTATCTTCGTATCTTGGAAATTTCGACACTCGTAAAGGCGAGAAGACAAGTAGCTGGCTGAACGGAGATTATGAAACATGATAAAACGAACACAGCACGAAGAAGAAGAAGAAGAAGAAGAAGAAGAAGAAGAAGAAGAGGAGGAGGAAGAAAAGGAAGAAGAAGAAGGAGAAGAGGAGGAGGAAGAGGAAGAAGAGGAAGAAGAAGAAGAAGAAGAAGAAAAAGAAGCTGTTTAACTTTAATATTTCCCCGATAATATCTTCAAAATTTATAATATAAAGAAATGGTTGATGTTTTTTCGCTAAATATTTTTATTGTTCATCTTAAAGAGGAAGTATTTATAAATTATTTTTCAGTGTCAGAGAAAGAACTATATCATTTCTGATCCTTCGATTATTAGATTACAATGTCACATATCTGTCCTTGAAAATCCCGTATGCTTTTTATTTCAGCTCTACAGACGAAGACCTAATCGAGTTTAGATTTACTGGAAATATCCTTTATCGAATTATGGATAATACTTTTCTTTTTATATCAGAACAGGTTTTTGCTGACTAACGATTCTTCATCTTCTTTTTCTGTCCGGCTTTTACTTTTTACACTCTTTTTCTTTTTATGATATATTTTATATTTTTTCTAATAATTTTACCTTTTGCAATACATGAAAAAATGAGTGAAATTGGCAATACTGAATTGTCAAGTAATAATGAATTTTTTGGATGATTTGTCTCCCTCATGGCAAATCTTACGTTAGTATCTGTTACTTTATTCAACCTCCAATATTCATTCCACATACAATTAAAATACAAGAATATATAATAGAGAAGATATAAGACAGATGCACACGAGGACAAACTCAAACATAATCCAACACTGGCATATATATATATATATATATATATATATATATATATATATATATATATATATATATATAAATAAATATAGTCTTAAAGTGTGCTATATTTATGGGATAAAGTGCTTAATATCAGAGATGGAGCGTGTGTAAAGATAAAAGTGAACATAGAAGTCAACACTTAGAGGCGACAGTGTGTTTCATGCTAGATGCAATCGTCAGGCCATATATATTTATATATACATATATACAGGGTGACCCCCAAAAACGGGAATTTTTAAGTGCGTATTGCCAGACATGAGCAAGTGGCAACACTGCGAGACAGTGACCTTGAGCAAGTAAACATTTCGCCATTTTAGTAACGATAATTGTTCGGTAACCGTGTGATCTCAAGATTCGGTAACGTTGCCTGTCCCCCTAGATCGACAGATTTATCCGTTTGTGATTTTTTTGTCATGTGGCTATCTCAAGAATAAAGTTTACAAAACTCGACCAAGAACTCTGGATGAGTTAAAACAGAGAATTCTAGATGAAATTCACCGTATCCCAGCTGAGATGTTGCAGCAGTCAATGAGGAATCTCAACAGCAGATTTCAAGAATGCATTCGTAATTTTTTTAAAAATGAAATGAAAGTGATAGAAATGTTTACTCATACATTACTAACGAATATCGTTGTTAGTGCGATACACTTTGTGACTCTCAATATTCAACACTTTAGTGTAGCGAAGGTCGATAGTCTTTCTACACACCACCTCCCTTTTTAATTTACGCGTTCTCTTTTAAATAAGTATTTTCTTGTTTTGGGGTCAACTTGCAACCCTTGGATTTATTTTCTTTTACTGACACGGTGTTTTTCTCTAGATATAATTGAAGTTGGCAAGCTAAAAGTATCTCACATTACTTCCATAGAGAAATATCTTTGTTGGGTTTCTATTTTTCGTTTTTATTTACCCCCACAAATCAGACAGATTCCATGTAGTCTGCGCACACTAATACCACCGTATTATTTTTCTTATACAAATGCCTTAGTTTTTTAAAGTTTTACGAGAGCAATTTCGTCTTGAAAACATATTTTTATTTGCGACGCCTCGTGCAACTTTTTTGGTTTTCGTTAAGTAGGTTCATCTATTATGGTAATGTCGCTGCCTGTGTTCAATTGAAGTTTTACTTCAATATTTTCACTTTTAACCTTCACTTATTTCTGACATTTTTCAGATTTTGACTTGTCAATACAATTTTTACTGTATTAGAAAGTCTTGCAGTTTTATTTTGATTTTCGATGACTTTGCCACGCCACAGTTTTCCACATTGGAAGTATTTTTGTTTTATTTTTATATGGGGAATTTGCTTTAAAATTCAATCCTGTGCAAGCATAGCACAACTTAGGTTCAGTAATTCCTATTGTGTTCTTTACCCTTTAGTCGCACTGTGTGCACTTGTACAATATTCTTTTCTTCAATTTTTGCAGTAATGTGTCTTAGTATTCTTTGACATTCATATGACACTGTCAGTGAGGCGAATTTTGGATCCTCCTCAGGTTTTAAAAGGCGGACACGAACTTCGTCATTAATCGAATTTAACACGGGCAAAAAAATTAATTATTTACACATATCTGGAAATAGTTCTTTCTGTTTAAATTTTTCGTATCCACGATTGACAATATCAGCATAAGTGAACCCCCCCCCCAAAAAAAAACATCTTTTTTGTTGTGTTTACTTAAACATTGTCAATAAAGAAAATCTTTCATTGAAAATTTCAAACAAAATTAACAGTTTCCTCCTACGTAATATTTTCTGGGTTTTTTTTCGGTTTAAATATATTTATTTTTCGTGCTCTGAAGGGCCCACTTTTAAAAAAAAAAAATTTTAGCCTCTGTCTGTTATCGAAGTCCTCCTAAGGTTTTTGGAGATAGACTGCAAAAGTCAAATATATCCTGAAACTACTTTACCAATGGTACTTGGATAAGTATATTTCATTTTGATCAAAGGGGCCCCCGGCGTTGTGTGTGTGCAAACCTCACACTAATTCTTTTCCCTTTGATTTAAATTAAATTTAAATTTGAACATGAAAGGGGTCCTTGTAGAGCACAGAGCCCCCATAGAATTTTTTTTGCTCTGATTTAAATTAAATTTAAATTTAACTCCTATCCGAAATATAGAAAGAGAAAGCCAGAAGATGGAGGTCATATCTGCAAGATCATTGAGTAATACTGAAATGCATCATTTTTCTCCACGAATTATAACAATGATTTAAAATCAATCATCATTTTCTTACAAAAAATGTGTGATCCGTTTAAGTCGTGGGTAATTCGCTTTCTATATACATAAAATAAGATGAAGAACCAATAGGAAATATTTATCTAACATGTTTCACTCTTATTAAAGCTTTTAAAAAAGTACTGAATGCGTATATATATATATATATATATATGTGTAATTTGGCAGCAACTTTTCTTTCAAACATGTAGTGTTGAATGTTAAACACAACATAGTCTTACATATTTTCTTTTGAATTTTCTCATATTCTCTAATGAGACTTTTTATTTGAAAATAGTTCCGAAATATGTATTTTCCATACGATGACCTAGCGCTTTCGAACATCATTGTTCATCTTCAGGGTCAATATTTTAGTCAAAATTTTTTTTTTTTTTTTTTTTTTTTTATACAAACATTTGCCAATTATCTTGTAGCGTAATCATGTTGCTACTTTTTTACAAACTAAAAACGTTAAATTCCTTTTAAATTCAAAAGACGCGATGATGTTATATCACGTGCATGGCGTAGATTTTTATCATGTGACAGCGTGAAAAAGATTTCCAATACACAAGCCAAAAGATCGAAGAATACGCTACAAAATTTAAATATATTATAAACATTGCAATATATTACCAGATATATTATAATCTATACGATTAATAAGAGGTCTTTTTCTTTTAATATGTAATGCCTCTAAGATTTTAAGGCGTCTAATGTCTGTATGTTTATCTATAATTTTAGTATTTTCTACAAGTATTTTACGTATATCAGATTGCGTAAGGGAAACAGTATGTGACTTAATATGTTGTTTAATGGAGCTAGTATTATTTAAATGCAGAGTCAATCTTCTGGAGAGCCGGGTATATATATATACGCACACAGCACCACTTGAAAATTTTGAATCATGCACAGACATGGTTATTTATATTATGAAAATAAATATGTTTTCTTATGTGTAAAATTAAATTGAACTTAAACTTGGTTAATCTAAATTGAATAATTAAGCACCCAAATGGGTTTTAGCTGAATTCATTGCCTACTTGACTTGCTGAACACACTTAGTGCGGGTTCACATACATTTGCATTGTTGGTGAAATAAATGTATAATTTAAATAAATAATTAAAATATACCTTTCTTTTGCTTATATTCATTATTTGTAATGTCCAATTTACAAATTGGTGTTTCGGTGCACATTCAGAAGTTTTATTTAAATTTTTCACAATGTCTGCTTTGTGGGTCACAAACGTCCAAACGCAACTAGATTGTTTTTCTGTTTAGATTTTGTGGTTGCATATTTGGACCACATGTTCATAAAAACGAAACTAATCGATAATATTCCGAACAGATTCAAAAAGAATTCCAGAGAATTATGGGATACGAAATCAAACTTAGTGAGGATAAATGCCAATTTCTCAGGAAAAATATAAATTACTTTGGACAAATAATTGATACAAATGAACATAGACCAGACCCGTCAAGGATGAGTCCTATTAAAATATATCAGCTCCAACAAACGTTACTTGTTGACAATCATTTCTGTGGCTCGTAACCTACTACAATCTTTATGTCCCAAACACTCATATATTGAGTATGCCTTTAAATTGATTATTAAAAAATGTGCAGTGTGCAATTGGTCTAATGAATGCCTATTCATGACATAAAGAGCATGTTAACATCTGAATTATCCTTAAACCATTTCAATTATGATTTAGAAATAATTGCAACATCAGATGCTAATGATTATGGCATTGGAGCGGTTATTTGTCAGAAATCCAAGATTATAAAATAAAAGCAGGTGCTAATAGCGAATGAAAAAAATATAGTCAAATCGAAAAAGAAGAGCTAGCCATCATTTTTGCAGTGAAACATTTCACATCATGATACATTATTTAAAAAAGCGATTCCAATAATATATTATCAACAGGTTGCATGAATTTTACTTAATTATGATTTCAAGATAGAGTATTTACCATTAAAGAAATTGGGACATGTGAATGGGTTGTCCAGGTTACCCCACCAAATTTAAAGAACCGTTTAAGAGACGAGGATCGCTTCTCTAATTTCAGAAAATTAAATAAATAGTGTTTTGTGTAACACAAGCGAACTACTCATGATTTTAGGACGAAAATAAAATACAGTCCGAGAAGGATGATTGCATTTGGATAAGAATAAATGGCGTAAAAGTGGGATGTAAAGAATGAAAAAATAAACCAGGTGTCCATGAAAATATGTCTTTGTTCATCTGTAATCAAGTACTGATGTACGCGGAAAAAATCTAATTCCTGTACTCTTGCAAAAAAGGATTATAAAGTAGTTTCCTGTTGGACGTTCTACGATATAAAGAATGAAATCCCTGATGAGAAGGTACGTATTTTGGCCTAAAATGGTCTAGAATATTCAAAATTTGCTTCAGTTGTGCAATGGCTGTTCCCTAAATAATTATCAACTGTGAATTATCTATTCTGACCTAATACTGATAAACCTTGGTTTAAGCTGTATATTGATTATGCGGGACATTTGAATGGCGTGTATTACTTGATTGTCCTCAGCAATCTTTCAATATAGCCTGAAATATTTAAGTGTAGAAGACTTATTTCCACTATAACTGTAAAATCTTTGCATGAACTGTTTTTGAGATTTGGTATTCCAGATACTATATTGTCAGATAATGGCAGGCAACTTCGAGTAACTTAAAAACTTTTGCAAATGCTATGCAGATGAACATATAACAACGCCACCATACCAGTCCTGATCAAATCGTCAGGACGAACGTTTTGTTGAAATAATTTTTAAGAATTTATAGATTGATATCTAACAATATATCAAGGATGTTACCAGTGGAACTAATGTTAGCAAGAAAAATTAAATCGGTGTTTGTCAAATTACTACATGGAAGAAAAAATAAAAAGTTGACATATTAAGAAATCAGTGATAAAATCTTTCAAAGCTGGAGAAGAATAACAATAAAAAAAACAGGTTTCAGAAACACAGAATAGGGCGATTGACATGCCATTGAACTTTTTTGAATATCGTATGTGGAAGGGGAACAAAACACACACAATCACACACATACAGAAGGGTGTTCCCCTGATGGGAATTTAAAGAAAAAAAGAAAGATTTCCTTTAAAGACTAAAGCTGGGAAATGCAATTGAAATTAGCGGGAGTTTCTTGATAAAGAAAATTTGCTCTTGGTAGCGATGGAAGGCAAAATCAAACAAAGAGTTGAGTTTCCATTCATGGGATGGCGAAAACGCTAATAAAAGATGGTGGTGAGCAAAAACGACGCGTGAAAGTTGCAGGCGGAAGCGGAGGTCAGCCATGTTTGAAATTGTCACTTGGTCAACAAAAAGCATTCCGATGCTCAGTGCATACTTAAACAAGATAACACCTAATTTGCAATTTAAGCACACACCACACGCAAATGCACGCTCGAGCTCAAAATACACATCCACACAATAACAACACATACATATAAAAATAGGAATACGCAACAAAACTCAAACGAGCGCTTATGTAAATAGTAATTTCTTCACTAACACACACATGCGCACAAACACATACAGATATATATATATATATATATACTGATTAAATTTAAACATGTTCTTATCACTCTGCTGAATTTCCACCTATCGAAAATTGCAATACTAAGAAAGATTGAGTAATTCAAGAATAAGTGAACATTTAATGTTATTTATTATTATTATTAATAAGGGTCTGTCTATTGATATCGAACTACTTCGGGAAAAGATCTGCCTCGTCAGTCATGTATCGAAAGATACATGATAGCGTAAGCGTGTATCACACATGACACATAACTGACTATCGATATGGAGCGCTAAAATTAAAAAGACTGCTTGAATTAAGAACTTTTTTTCATTCAGAAATACACTGGTTACACATTTTCTTGTGGTGATAGACATTCCTTGCTATATATATATATATATATATATATATATATATATATATATATATATATATATATATATATATATATATATATAATATATTATAATAATATTTTTAGTTTTAAAAATATGATTCCTCCGCTACATAAGAGTTCTCATGTTTCAAAAGCGAGAGCCGAGACCCCTAACATAATTTTTTAAGTTATGAAGAGTTAAGGCGTCTGGACCCGCTTCCTTGTCAAGCGAGAATTTGGGAATAAGCTATCTTTTGGTTAGCTGGTGTTTATAACTACGGTATCATTGGAACATTTGTTGCTATGGAAACGGCTAGTTTCGGCCGTTGAAGTTTGGTGGTTTAAGGGGCTATATATGGATAAAATAACTGAAAAACATTGGGTGTTTTTTTTTTGCAAAAGTATTTATTTCTATGTTTTTATATATATTTATATTTCAGACCACCTCGGTCCTTCCGCAGAAATTAATTGAATTACTGTATTACTGTATTTGGGAGTTTGTTTACACTTTACAGCGTTCGTCGTTAGACGCGCATGTCACGTGATGTGGAATGCAACTGTGTTTGAATTTTTTAACGTAAATCTAACGATAGTATTTTAGATGTTGTTTAAAAATGTTTTTTTTAACTATATCTAAAGAAATTTTTTAACTATTGAAATATTTATACTTTATGTATAAAATGGATATGTATAAAATGGATATGGTGTATTTTTTAAAATCAGCTAGTACTTTCAAAGGCATCATGCCTCCATCCGCAGGCTGTATTTTTTTTAGATTCTTTAGAATCAAAACTGGAAGACGAAATAAATTTGTTTTTCCGACCGAAAGATGTTTTTGTTTGTTAACCGTTAACAAATAGCTCATTCTTAAAAACATCTTTCGGTCGGAAAAACACATTTATTTCGTCTTCCAGTTTTGATTCTAAAGGAAAAAAAATACAGCCTGAGGATGGAGGCATGATACCTTTGAAAGTACTGGCTGAATTAAAAATACACCAAAACCATTTTATACATAAGGATCTCATGGAGTATTAGTAGTATAATGCTTATAATTATGTCTACTAGCGAAGGGATTTCGCCAATAATTGCATTAATATTGCTAATTAATTCAAGGTATGATTAACTCATTGTAATATATATATGTGTTTTCAGATATAGTTAAAAATACATTTTTAAACATCATCTAAAATATTATCGTTAGATTTACGTTAGAAATATTCAAACACAGTTGCATTCCACATCACGTGACGTCCGCGTCTCGCGATGGACGCTCCTCGTAAACAAACTTCTGAATACAGTTATTTAATTCATTTCTGACGAAAGATCGGGGATGATCTGAAATATCATATATATATATATATTTATATATATATATATATAAAATATAAATAAATACTTTTACATAAAACATTCAATTTTTTTTAATTTGCAACTTTTCAGTTGTTTTCTCCATATTATATACATATCAAGAAAGTATACGTGGATTCTCATTATACTATATATATATATATATATATATATATATATATATATATATATATATATATATATATATATATATATGTGTGTGTGTGTGTGTGTGTATGTATGTGTGTGTGTGTTTGTGTGTGTGTGTGTGTGCATTAATTACTCTGATAGTATGTGGCTAAATGATATTTATTTTTCAACATATTAAACCTTGCAGTCCACTTCTACCTTTGGTGTTACAGTTCATGTACATCATTGGTAAAGCAACTTCACTTTGTTGGTCTAAAATTAATCAACAGCTGATATACTGGTTCCTATCCAATAGTTTTTTCATGCTGTGGAACAGATGGTAGTCAGATGTGGCCAAAATAGGCGAATAGTGAATGTGATCAACAAGTTCAAAAACACTGTCACGCACAGCAGCCCTCGAAATCAAGGACTTCTGTGCTGAAGCAATGTCCTGCTGAAACAACAGCCATTTCGTAAGTTATCCTAGATTTTCTATTTTAGTAACTACCCCAGAAAATTGGCATAGTACTCTTCATTAATGGTGTGACCCTTTTTGTTAATTAACTCAATGCTTTTTGTCTTCCCAGAAAATGAGACTTCTCGGCAGATGAAACAAACTTGGCCTTTTTCTAGTAGGTGAGGAGGGGTGTTTCTAGAGCAAGGATTGCCTTTTTGTCTCTGGCTCAAAGTGAGCAACACATCCTGGGTTAGGAAACGTTCAATGGATCCAGCTGACTCTACCTCCCGTGATGTGATCAGACTGATACGCTTTTGGTTAGTTGTCAGGTGCCATGGCACCTACTGTGCAGAAACCTTTGTCATGCTAAGATCATTGCACAGAAATTTATGAAGCTCATGGAATTTGCTAATAGCATTAGTTATTCGACTTATAGTCAATCGCTTATCATTCATCATCATGTGATGAACGCAATCAATGTTTACCTAGGTGGTGAAATTTGCAGGACGTCCCAAACTCTTGTCATCTTCAAGACTCTCCGCTTTAATCCTAAATTCTGAATTTTTGAAATGAGAAATTGTCATAGTTTGTTGTATTCTATTAGAACAAGTATGGTCTTCGTGTTTGTTACGCTCACAGCGTTTCGTCTGTTTCACACTGTAGAATTCCGGGAATGTAACCAACAAATAAGACATAGATCTGAAGAAGGCCATAAAGTACAAAAGTCAAAATGGTGAAACTAAGATGCGAATGGAAAGGCGTATAATTATTTGCAATTTGTTTATCATAAAATATAAATACGTATGCTATAGTCGGCTACTATTCGTTTCCGAGCGCACCCGCCTGCCGGGACAAATAGAAAATCCTTATTACAGACTCCGGCTCAGCTCATAGAATTCACTGGACTCATACTACAACTGAATACTGAGCGGAAGTTTCTGGCAGAGAGTGCACAATTTGGCGTGAACAAGGCCAGCCGGCTCAAACCTTTGCGTTTTCTTGCTAGTAAAAACATTGACAGCTTACAATCGGTTCCGTTAACCAATGGTATGGCTATCTGGCGCATTCCAAATGATTCTTACCCAGTCCGAGTCACCTCCCTGACAAATCAAAAATGGTGAAATTCGGACCCCAGTTCTCATGGCCAGAAAAAAAAGCATTCTTGAAATCTGCTGTTGAGATTCCTCATTGACTGCTGCAACATCTCAGCTGGGATAATGTGTATTTCGTTCTCGTTACTAAAATGGCGAAATGTTTACTTGCTCAAGGTCACTGTCTCGCAGTGTTGCCACTTGCTCATGTCTGGCAATACGCACTTCAAAAATTCCCGTTTTTTGGGGGTCCCCCTGTATATAGATGTTAGTATGGATCAAGAAATCGTGGTCCTCAAAAGTAAAAGATAGTCTTCAAATATTCAATAAAAGAAATAATGTTTGAAGTTTCAAAACACAAATCCCAGAAAACTACAAAAAATTGAAAAAAAAGGTAAGATTAGAACAATTTGGTGTAATGGACAATGATTCTGAATTAGAAAGAGGTTCGAATTCCGAGTTCTTGAATTTCTAGTTCTGTAAACTTCAAGGTATTTTAAGAAATTTGAGTAGTGTAAATCGAAATATATTCATATTAAATGAAAGAAAATTAATTGATCATCCAAATAATAGATTCAGTGAGCGAGCGCGAAACATTTGGATATAACGTAGGTAAAGATTTTTGCAGGTACTATATTACAGTGATGATATCTTTTAAAATATTCTGGTTGTTAATGGTGGGAGAAGCAAGCTTAGAACTGCTTCATCTGCGAAGCCTGTAAGAATTATACATATTTATATTCATCGACATTTGCTGGACGTTTACGGAAACTAAAGAATGTATCTGAACAGAGTTAAGTTAGGAAAATATAAGATGCGGAACAAACATTGTAAAAAGTAAGATATTCAAGCATAAGCAGAATCAAATAAAAGAAAAACAAAAGAAATGAAAAATGCTAGAAACATATTTAAAAAGAGTTATTTGTCTGATGTGGCCTTAAACATGATTATGTAATTAAATGCTATTAAATACATTGACAATTTACCAGCCATAACTCTACGCTAGAATATAATTTCTATGAATCTGTATGTGCATATGCACCGGTGTACATATATGTACGGAAATGTGCTTGAACATTAATGTGTAACTAAGTATAAACAAATCTGAAACTGGAAGGCACGAATGGAAGATCCAGAGAGAATGAAAGTGATTAAATATATGCTTCGGGCGAGCTCTATAGCAATCGCCCTCGTCCTTTCTTAAGCTATCGACATCTGCATGCTAACATACAGGAGTAAATATAGAGAAAGTCTGTTAAGGTATATATTTACAAAGCTTCGTCAATCGGACAGAATCGAACTCTTGTAGGCAATCACTGGAGAGATTCTGACAAAGGGAGAGAGAGAACCAAGGAAGGAGAGTAAGTGAGACAAAGAAGGTGAGAGGAAACACGCGAGCGAACTGGTGAAAATAAAGAAAGTGCGGTAGAGTCTGTTGAGATTTTTACTGTTGAAAATCTTGGAGTCTCTTGTGGACTGGGTTGGGTAAATAAGGACGGCAAATATGTGGCGAGGGTGCGCTGGACATTTTACTTACAGAAACAAGTACTTGACTGGACAATCGATAGATTTACTTCAGTTATTGACTGACTGTCATGGACACAAGTTTCATTTGTCTGATGGCTAGATGCCTTCCTTGCGTCTATTCACAGTCAGAAACAAAAGGATGAAAAGGAAAGAAAATGGAGAAATCAGTGTGCTTCACATGTGTTTGTACATAATTAGAGGTGTGTACATGTGTAAGTATATGTATTTCTACAATATATGTATATATATATATATATATATATATATATATATATATATATATATATATATATATATATATATATACACACACATATACATACATACATACATACGAGCAAGGAGAAGTACGTACATTTACGCAGATGTGTCGATATGTCTTCATAAGGATGTACAAATATATGTTCACGTGTCTCTTGATGAGTGTTTTTGTTTTGTCTTCGGTATATTAGATTCCGGTTGCGAAGGCTACTAGTTATATACAAGCAAACCTGTATAAAATGTATATTCAGGATCTATGCACCATCCTGTATGTGCCTGTAAGTATATAGATATTTGTACAAATGTTTCTTCTTCACAGACGTATGTATATATATATATATATATATATATATATATATATATATATATATATATATATATATATATATATATACATGTGTGTGTATAAATATATATATATATATGTATATATATGTGTAATATATTATATATATATATTATTTATATATTATATGCGCGGTACTTATTAGAAAGCACTCAATATCAGAGATAGAGCTAGCATATTTGGTTGGATTGATGTGAGTTTGTGATCCTGGGTTTCACGCTTTTGTGATTGTCAGACAAACTGATTAATTTTAACAGAAATTTTGGATTTATGTAGATTTTGTGTATTGGTGTCATTATGGAAGTGGGGGGAATCGTCTTCATAATGTCAATCATGATAACGTAAACATAGATGCATATCCGTACACCCATTGAGTTATGTACGCGCTTGCCCGCCAGGGCTCATATAAACATAAACATACGTGGACAGTATGGGACATGACATATGTATGTATATGTGTGCTGTTGTCTACATAAATACGCATTTAGTTGCTGAAATTCAAAGATGGGATTTGTAGCAAATATTTCTCGTGAATGTATACATGTCAACAATCAGATCATTTTTCTATTCTTTCGTTGAATAATATTTCCTCGCACGCACGTATATACCTGTGGTGGGTTCTGTGTAAAATTTTGATAGGTAAAAATTGCTATTATTTCTAATTTTTTAAGGCTGAATGTTATTATTTTAAATCTGGTTATTTTCTCGGTTTTGATGACTGCGTAACTGGTAGAAATTGCAGTTCGTAATCCTTATTGGTTTTTATTTGGTGGTATTAAATATGCTAGGTGAGGGGTGTAATTTACGTTAATAATTATAGTGGATTAGTATGGTAATAGTAGATGTGATGTGGTAGTAATGGTGTTGGGGGATTGGTGATAATGATAATATTATTAGCTAATAGTTATTTTAAAGTGGTAGAAGTGATTAGTAATGGTGGTGGAATGGTAATATCAATAAATGTAATTATTGTGATGGTAGCTTGAACTAAAGAGTGGTTGCTTTTTTATCCGTTTGGTATAAATTCTGATAATAGGTATTTATTCTCATGCCTACATTTGTAAATTATCTCTGTTCTTTTGTTTAGTAAATTCTTTTGGGGTATGGGATATTATTGCTACTTTTTCGTGTAGGCATTTTTTTGTAATGTTAGTGTAGGCAGGTGCTTTTTTGAATAATTTCCAGCTTATTCTAAGAGTGGTATTTCTGTCTTTTAGTTGCCATATGTATTTAGATAGTGTAGTGTTGTTCGAGTATTTTCTGTTGGTGAATGAAAGGTTGTGGTTGTTTTTCCTCTTCTTGAATGGACCCTCAGTGACACTGATGTAGTACATTGTACTGTTGTTTACACTTACCTTGGATTTATATATTGTATTCGTATGTTGGCAATTTCCCTGGAGTGGACATGTTGTTCTATTTCTGCAGTTGCAATTTGGATCGTTGGTTTCATTTTTTTAGTTTGTCATTTTTTTGTTGTGGCTTTTTATTATTTCCGTCATATTTTTTGTGCAGCTGTAACTGATTTTAACGTTATTTTTGTTGAATATTTTTGCTAATCGGTTTGTTTCAGTGAGGTGCTTTTTTATTAAGTTTAGGAATGTCTTACCTATGTTCGTTTTGACGGTTTTGTTTTATGGTGGATTAAACCAGATAATATTTCTTTTTCTGTTTTTGCGTTTTGGCTGTGGAGGTGTATATTGTAGTTGTTGTGTGTACCCACTTGCTTTTAGTGCTTCGTTGTATGGTGTTTTTTTGTTACAGAAAATGTGTATGTTAGATGACTTCTCACATAGTCTGCGGCTGATTGATATGGGTGTTTGTTTGATGATTTAAGGTGGGTGGGTGGAGTATAAGTGTACGTAAGTTGGGGTGATATTATCATTTTGTACGGTTCGTATGTATTGTTGTTCAGGTTAAGAGTGACGTCAAGGAAGTTTACCGTTGTCGTTCCTGCGTTTGTCTCTATTTTGAATCCAATGTTTTTTTAAGGCGTTCACTATTTTCTTCCTAAATTTGTGAGTATCGTGGGTCAAACGTATCCATTTCTTTAAAAAGAACAGCGCGAGTGCTCAAGCTGTGGGGAGCGAAATATATATATATATATATATATATATATATATATATATATATATATATATATATTAATACATGTTTCATTAAATAATATAGATAAGTGTTGTCTATATATTTTATGTAAGTTTTTTTCATATAGTCTGATAATCTTAATAACATTATTATTAAATAATGAAAGAAAATCACAATATTGATACATACTTTTTTTTATTTAATCCAATCTGAGCTTTCGGCTTACATAAGCCATTATCAAAGATGACAATTACACAATATATTTATGCAATACACAAACAAGAAATTGATGATAGTATTATTTGTTTACATGGATGATTTCCAAGCAACGATAAACACGTGCATATAAAACGTTGAAAGCGAAAATCGCACGACAGCTCATGACGTCACACATGACCACGAGAGAGTGAATCCGATGAGTATTGAGTATGGAAAGCCGTTGGTATGAACCAATGACTTCTGTTACTAATTATAGGCATTTAAGGATATTTTTGGAGATTTCATAGTTTATTTTGTTCAGGTTAGGTTTCAACTGTTTTATGCATATAGCTTCATATATATATATATGTAGCGCTCAATATCAGAGATTGATAAGAGAATACAATGGCCCGAAATTAGACAAATTATTATTGAAAACTTATGTCGCAATTTAGCAAAACAAATAAGAAGGGGATGTCCTCCACCATCATTACCGAAAGAACTTGAGATTGTTTTGGCAGAAGAATGGACAAAAAATCCTCCTAAAACCATTATGACTTCATACCTCGTAGAATTCAATCTGTAATTACTGTCGATGGAGGTCCTACAACATATTAAAATAAATTTGTTTTAAATTTCCAGGTGTTTCCATTATTTTGTCCAACAACCCCTGTACATATATATATATATATATATATATATATATATATATATATATATATATATATATATTGTCATCCACAGACTGACTGTTTCGCTGTATCACAGCTCGTCAGTGAGATAGACATCCGGTTGTCTGTAGCTAAGATCGAAACCCGACTAAATTGGCGTCAGTCAGGGATTCTACAAGTAAGCCGTTGGCGCCCGGCAAGGATGAAGGTGAACTTAAGCATATTTAGTTTTATATAAACACTCATTTACTGAGAGAACTCGATTCGATTTACCGAAAATATATTGCTTTAAAAACATTCAGTTTAATATTACTAGGCATAATGAAAAATATAAGACAAAAAAAAACAACCGGTTTCGTCTCCGCTCTTCCAAATTTTATTTTATTTTTTTTTTAGTCGGGAGTGTGCAAAGTAAAATATAACAATTTTTAAATTGTGAATGATTAATTGATGACCAAGCAAACAAACACGCGAGACATGATATATATAGACTCCGGTACATTTACGTGAAAAATTGCGTGTGAATGAGATGAAACAGTAAACCATTCAATATTGAATTCAACAGCACACTTTCTGTTTTTAATAAGGTGTTTAAAAATTGAGGAATAGTATGTATAATAGATGAGTTCATTTTGATCAAGGGTATGGTTCCTGATTTTATTTAGTGCGTGCTGTTTAATTCTTGCATCAAGTCTTTGTGTAGTCCTCTCCGCAAACACAGTTATATATATATAAATAACAGAATTTACGTGATGTGGAGGAAGAACATACTTCTAAAGTTTTAGATGTATTGGTGCTGAAGCTATGTATATGTGAAGCAGTTTAAAATATTGTCATTATTTCATCGATTATAAAATATATGTTCCACCAAATTTGGAATACATTATGTATTCAGTTAGGTGATGTTATTTTATTTTACAGATTGTGATTCAAGTGCATAGAATGAAATCAATGCCATTGTAGTTCTTAATATTTATATATGCAATCGATCAAATCTTAACACTCATATGCAATTAATTTAATAATTAATTCCTCGGAAAGTGAAACTGTCAAGTCGAGTCCAAATTCTAGTTGATTCTGATTAATTCAGTTCGCTCTAATGCACTTAGAAAAGTTATGAATCTATCCCACGAAAGTTATGGGTAGAATAGAAGGGAAGACTTTTTAACTTTTTCAGGGCGAGGAGAAAGGACGAAAAGTCAATTCTAAAAGTTACAGAATTACGGTTATCATCAATACGAAGATTCCGACATGCAGATTACAAATTGGGGATGCCAAAATGAAGTAAATAAATAAAAAAATAAATATCTATGAAGATTTTTATCAGGTGATGGAAAATGTGACAGCATTAGGATAGCGAAAAATGTCTTCTAAAAATTAAAGAAAGTATCAAGAAACAGAAAAAATCTCGTAAGAAACAAAAAAAAGAGTACTTAACTCTTATGTAACATCTGTCTTCCTCTATGGCAGTGAATACTTTAGATTCTCTTCACAGATGAATAGAAAATTTGAGGTAACAGAAATGTGGTTCTACAGAAGGATACTGAGAATACCATGGATGAATATGTGGGTAACGAAAATGTTTTAGAGGAAATGGAAACAAACAGAACATTTATATTTAACATCAGAAAGAGAGAGTTGAAATTTCTAGGGCATATGATGTGAAAAAAAGGGCCTGGAGAATTTGACACTCAAAAGGCATAATGACGATAAGAGGGATAGAGAAAAGCACCGAGTAACTTACATAACTATCGTATAAATAATCTTCGATTATGCAGTCTTCTCCAGACATTTGGAAACAGCGTGTCGTACTGCTTGATATTCGCGCCGGAACCTCTATAGGAACATTTGGGTGTCAATTTGAGGACAGTGCAGAGGATTCGGAAAGAGTTGAATGATATATCCAGTGATTATCACTGTGTTTAGAGTAATCACTGTTGATGGCGTGGCTATGACTTCATCCATTTTCCCACAGGGTGTCAGAATCAACACGAAGGAGTACATCAAGTTCTTTGAGGTGGTAGTGTTGTCCTGGGTCAAGAGGCAGACCGTATATTTGGAAACAGAATTCTGCACCATGCTACTCCAGGAGAAACCAGTCATGGCTGTCAGAGAACTTCTGCGACGACGACAACCGTTAAATTTGTCCACTTAACTCCTCAGATTTCAAGCCTCTTGATTATTATGTGTTGGGCACAGATGAACAAGAGACCAACAAAAATCCTAGTGACATCAAAGAATGAACTGAAGGCAAGCATTTGGGCAACATTCACCAAATTAAACAACGAGACCTTCCAGAAGAGATGCAGGAGATTCCAAAGTCGTCTGAAGGTCGCGGTTGAAACCAATGCCAATTTTATTATATAAATTTGCGTATAAGAATTTCAAGATATTCATGGGTATTTTTGATAAATACATCTGTTAAATTGAGGTGTCAGAGTTATTTTCATTTTTCCGTAATTTAGAAGACAATTTATCCATCCCAGCATATATATGCAACATAAAATTCAACAGTAATAATTTATTCCAAAATTTAATTAAATTCAGCGAAAAAGTTATGCCTTATTATTGCTTGTTCATAGACTGGTGTATCATTTCATCTGATCTTCCTGTACCTCTACTTATATGAAGAATGAACAACCACAACTAAAAGTTTCATGTCTTTTCACGCAATCATCACGTAGTTGGTACCTGCTATTTGTAAAAATCGGCATTTTATATTCTTTCGGCAATTCAAAATGTTACAAGGGTAGTTGATCTCGCTCTTTCTCTCTCTCTCCCTCTCTCTCTCTCTCTATATATATATATATATATATATATATATATATATATATGTATACACAATATATATATACTGGACATGTATATTTCTGTTTAACGTGTTCTTCAAAAATGCCCAAAGAAAACGGCAGTTGTAACTCATAATACGCAACATGAGGAACCCAAGGTTTGAATCTGCATCTCATGTTCAAATATACACGACACAAATCTCCATTTCTACGTCGTACAATCTCGGGTTACCATTTGACTACATTACTTCAAATCTGAAAGACGTAAGTGGAAATCATGCGAGAGGTACGTATGTGCGTAGCCCTGCTGCAATAAGCCATTTTCAACGGCCTATGGTAAGATACTTGTGGCAACATCTGATTTAATATGTGTTGTGGACACCACGTGATTGCATTGTCGAGCGTCTGATATGACTCTATTGTGACACAGGTACTATGAAATTAGAATTACCATGGTTCATGGGAAAACACTGTAGTAACTGGAGAATGAGAAGTGTTCAAAAAATTAAGCGTCAAGGTGAAGAGATAAAGTCAAATATGAACCGAGAATAAAAACAGATTTTTCTTTCTGTAAGCCGAAAGATAAATGGAATTGTTAGATTTCGCAAAGCCAGTAATGTAAACAATGTGGATTGCCAATTTGTAAACATGCAAAATGGGAAGAAAATTAATGGGTCATATTGGAAAATTAACAACAGCAGATATTTTATTGATGTCAAGGACATAGAAAAAATTTATAAACACAAAGTTTGTTATCGGGAAATATTGTTTTCAATAAGTAACCGATCGCAGGCCGATTGCCGTCAGGATATAGAAAGGAATGATAAACAAAGATTGTTGTCGAAACATGTATTGTTTTGAATACCTGACCGCCTTGTTTGAGAGATTAGTGTCATTTTTCCAAAATTGGAGAAAATTATTAATTGATATGAATATTGATGATTACTGAGATGCGGCGGGAATCAGAGGCAAAATACATATAAACAGAGAGCTTAAGCGACCCAGTAATTGAAGCGAGAGACGGCAAGAGACGCAGATGAAACGAAACGAGACAGCAGCAGACGAAAGAGCTTCTGAACCCCACGTAACTTGATGACAAGTGAAATCCATGCCGACCTCTTTCTTTGTTGATTGAACCCGCTCCACGTTTTAGAAGAAAAAGACAAAGAATTTAAAGAGAAGGGTTAATTTTGTTGTAATAAAAACTATATAAAGAAATTGAAAATTAACCCTTTTGTGGCACGGTTCAACCACGGTCCGACCCGGCGCTTAATGTATTCTCACTGCTCTGTGATCAAGGAACAAAACGTGTGGCAGAAACAGATGAATGAATAACTTATAAATGCAGATAACCACCTTTTCACCGGTGGCAATAATGACCAGCGTGGGAACAAACCAGGATCGAGCAGGACCGGCCGTGTTATACTGTATTACATGCCTAACCAGAATATGGTCTACGGCTGTAGAAATGTTCATATGACCATAGTTGCCATCATTGTAGCCTCAATGACAATTCATGCATAACATATAAAGCAATTATATGAAATGTCCATCTTACGCAATATATATGTATATATATATATATATATATATATATATATATATATATATATATATATATATATATATATATACGGAGAGCTTCACAGTCAAGCAAGGTTCTATTGCCATTTACATGACATTTGTTTAAACTGGAAAAATATCTGATCTTGAGGGACTCATTGATTAATTTTAGAAACTTTTACAACTTTAAATAGGCATTTGATAGTCGATGTGTGATTTATTGTGACTATTCTGCAAATTCTCATGCAGATTGTTCAAGTGTTGTTCTTTCTCAAATACAGTTTGCAGAATTTCAACCACATAAATTTACAGAATTTTATCATCTAGACTGACGAAATAGTTAGTTTGAGAGAAATCTTTGAGAGAAATCTTTTTCGATCGGAATTCGCCAAACCATTCTTGGAATGTGCGGTAACTTAAAGCTTAATTTCCATAGATAGAACGAATGGTTCCTGCCGATTCCTTTGTTGGAGAGCCTTTTTTAAATTCATACATCACAATATTTACAGAACTTGGTCACCCAGATCGAGGGAAACCTTTGAGAAAAAAAAGTCCTGATTGAAACTTCGCACCATAATGGAGACGTCCGGAAACTTAAAGCTTAAGTTTTATAAACAGAATAAATATCTCTGACCGCTTCCTTTGCCTATAAGTCCCTTTTGAATTCCTATACTATACAGTGCCTAGATTCATTTTAAAATGATACAACTGATACATAATTTACCCACTCTGATATTAAATACCCCCCCCCCCCAAAAAAAACGCGATTAACTAAAAATTAATGATTGCTATATGGATCTAAAAAGTACCCTCAAAGTGAGCATATAAAAATGCGACAGAACATTCTTTCCAACCTTACATATTCAATTGTATCTCTGAATATGCTTGTTAGCCATTGTTAAATAATAGTATCACGCATGACGTCCGTGCTAACTCGCTAACCATGGAACAAGTAGAACTATAAGTGATGTTGTAAATCAAATTCTTTATTTTATTACCTGACACATTTTTCTGCATTAACGTCTTGCTATCAATTATTCAGTCGTGTGAATTATATTTTTTGACACTCTGGAGAAATCTGGACAAAATCGTCTCTTAAATGATTGACATGTACTAAATAATAATTCTTTTCACAAACAGATGATAAATAATTAATACAATAATGCACTTTATTTGTGCGATGCAGCTATGCCTGAATAGTTGTCCTTTATGCATTTGTAGCTTCACATATGGATAAGAAATCGTTTCTTTCTGAGAGGAGTTGTTGCTAATGCTTATTTCAATGCAGGTCACAAAACTGTTGGTGAAATCTCAAATGCCAGCTCTCGCTAAACGAGAATTACTGAGGATTTATCCTCTCGCTCAGAACATCTATTGAGACTCATCCTCACTTCAGAGTTTAGTATTTTATATAAGCCATTGCTAAAGATGCTGGGACAATGGTTGGCACCTTGTACCTCTCCATGAAGAAACTGATTTCTCCTACCATCTTCTATCTTTACAAGAGTTAGATCAGGACAAATATGGAGCCTTGTTGCTATATCTGACCAACCCTCTCTTTCTAACCATGACGGAGTATAAACATATAACTATTTTAATTGAATTCTATTTGAATATACGTTAAAATAATTGTTACCAAGAAAAAAAGAAAACTATTACTTGGAAAAATATGTTTCAAAGGAAACGCAAAAAACAAACATTCTTCAATTGGAAATAGATTTCCTAAGAAATGCTGTCATAGTTATCATCGTAATTTTATTTATTTCTGAGTCTAATAATACATAACAAAATAACAAATCCTGATTATTATTTCAGTGTCAATGATTTTAACAGATTTATTTTCAGTAGTCCTATCAAAACAACAGGAAGCTTAAATTCAAATTATACTTTTCCTTAAGATCGTTTCGGCATCGAACTATTACGAGAACCATTTTTGTGAATCAGCTATCGATGTTTTCAGTTTATTTTAATTCTAAGAATTTTTACAATTATTCTCATGTATTTCAAATGATTATCTCGTGCACTTACTCATTAACAAAAAGCAGGGGTTGTTCTCCTTTTCAAAAATACACAGTTTTTCATCCGCCTTTCCTTGGCCTTAATTCGAACAACGCTTTTAAAGCTGTAAACGTAACAGTGACATTACAATAGCCATCAACTACTTTGACCCGAATACATCCGCTGATCTTTCCATGAAATTCTTTGTTCCTTTTATCGATTTTTCTCTTACAAACAGCAAATCAAAGATTACACTGAATTAAACTAATTCTCTGACTAGTTTGAGTATCACAAGCATACGTATTTAATACTTGTATGTGTATGTGAGTGTCTGCGTGTACGCGCGGGCAAGCTTTATTTTTGTTCCCTTGCTACTGTGCCAATATATCAAACAAAGGTCACCAAGTGTGATTTGCAAACAGTTTGAAAAAGGAGTGAATCTGAATCTTACTGAATGCCCATGTGCTGTAACTCTATATCTGAATCAGCTAAATTGGGTAGGTATCTATAATTTAAAAGTTGTTTTTTGTGCATCTACAGTAGAATGCTGAGAATACCATGGACCGAATATGTGTAGACAAGAAGGACACTTATCAGAAAGTTGAAATTTTCTAGGGCAAATAATGAGAAAATAGGGCTTAGGAAATTTGATACTGAGAGGCAAGATGGACAGCGGAAAATAGGACATAACCTACCTAACGACCTCGTGTAAATGGACGACAAAACAAAGTTTATGAGAGATGAGAAAAAGGTTAAATCTAAAGGACAGGAAGAAGAAGGTCAATGTAGGTTTGCTTTAGATTTTAACATAAGACAAATATTAGTAACTGGTATCTAAATATTACATAGCAATCCCTGCAAAGAAAGGCTACAAATATTCGAGCTATTCTTAAAGAAAAACATGAAAAACAAAAAAAATGGTTTTTATAACAAGATGAGTGAATACTTTTAATTTATTGAAAATTAATTTCCTTACGACTTACTGTATTAAAAGTAATTAAAAAATATTCACTAATTAAGGTTTTAATCCTTAATAAATTACTTTTATTCGATTATAAAAAAAATTATGTTTTTCTGAGTTGTCTCAGTCCTGAGTTGTCCCGGTGCTCAGTCGGATATGTTCTGTAAGTGCCTTTCCGTTCTGAGATGTTACAGTATGTACAAACAGCCATGCACTTATCATTTTATCAATTATATTCACACCATCAAAAAATGTCAAAAAACGGCTGAAATATCCTGCCTTCCTATATTTTGATCTTTATTTCATCCAGTTTAATTTATAAAGGGATTGATCGTTACACCTTCACTTTTAATATGAGACACAAATCAATGAATTATATCTTAATACGAGACACAAATTATGTTTTTAGTTGCCCTTCAAAATTGTCCATGAACTTTGGAGGTTGGGGCTACATGCAGGTCATTTTTGGAATTTCCGGCGTTATTTGATCTTTGGAAGGCTCAGTTATCAGATGAATTTCTTGATATTAAGATGAAATTCATCTTAACATCAAGAAAATGATTAGACAACCGGAAAGGATCATTATAAATTGAATAGGCGTAATGTATCTATATTATTCAAAGAAAGACACACACACACACATGTAACAGAGAGAGGTTGACGCAAACACCCACATGAACGCACACACGCAAATATAACGTTTATTGATTGAAAATGGAAAACACGATCTTTCGTGAAGTTACAACCTGTGTCAGCGCTACTAATAAGAAAGAATCTAGAACAATGATATATGAAACCTATGACCGCTGATGGATAAAGAGTGAATTTCAAATCGGGTTGGCGAAAGACTTGTTTATAAACAAATGCAAAGGGCAGGAGGCGATGTTTAATTTAGGTCATTAAAAAAAATAGACGAAAATAATATTTTTGATAAAAACGTATTGAAATAAATTGGACCGGGGAGGTAAGATCAGTGTATGTTTACCGCTAGCGAAATCTAATCTAAACATAAGTTGTATCCACTGAATGTGGTCATCGAAAAGATAATTGGAATGAACGAATTAATTTTATCCTCTAAGAGATTTGAAATAGATCTGAGTAAGCAACAGAAACTTGGCAAATACACGTGATTATGGCGACACTCGTGTTAAGCGCGTGAACAACCTGGCTTATAACCTTCGGTTGCTATATAAACGCGAGTTATATTCAGTTGGAGAGTTACGTTGGGAGTTACGTCGGTGAAGCAGAGTCGGGGTAGAGAGACCGTCCCCGCAATGAGTCAGTCCAGTGACGAGTCAGAGATAAGGACTTCAAGAAATATCATCGTCGTTGTAGCAGTCGCATTGAAAAGCCGCTGAAACTTAACGTTTGTCACTTACGACAACAAACTGAAAAGCTACATTTCCCCTTAGGGCTGGAATTACGAGCCACACATCCTCCCAAGTCGATTGGAACGAGTTAATCACACACACACACATCTCTCTCTGTTGGAAAATTGGTAGAGGAGTAGTCCTCTTTTCTCATGTTAATTGCTTTTCTATCCTTTCTGTAATCTTTTCTACTGTTGTTGTTTCCTTATATAAAAGACATCAACATTTTACCCATTGTTGTTCGGCTTCTGCAGATATTATTTCCTCTTTTTTCGCCACATTCTAATTTTCCTGCCGCCCACCCTCACAGCCATGCCTACGTCCCCAATCGACGGTGAGCGTATGGAAAATACCCACCGCCTACTGGATCTAAAATTTAACACAACGTGGCAGCAGGCGGAACTTGGCCAGTGACCGGTCGAACAATCTACTGGTACTCAGGGAGCGTGTGGCCAGCTACCCCTGAGTTCGGTTCAGACCGAGTGGGCGCTTCAACCCAAAGAGGAAGACGCCAGAGGTTGAGGGGCTGAAGGGACGGAGTGGTAGACACACACATACACGCACACACACATACACATATATATATATATATATATATATATTTATGTAACGTAAATCATTCAAACGAATAACAAATACTGAAGCTAATTATATGGCAAGACTCACTCTCGCAAACAATATTTAATAATAAAATACAATCAACTTCGAAACTTCGAATACGCACTACATAATTGATATATATATATATATATATATATATATATATATATATATATATATATATATATATATATATATATGTATGTATATATTGAATTTGGCCGACAATATCTTTTATATTTATATTATTTTTTGCTTGTATACGCAATTGCACACATGAAATTGTTATGGGAACTTACCCATAATAGTAATGGACTATCCTGTACACTATAAATACTGCGCCTCAAGAGGAATCAGTAGTGTGAGTCAAACACAGAGGCAGTGATTCAGTCAGAGACAGAGTCGCGTCAGACGATTACTGTAAGACATTGGAATAGTGTACTTGTCCATACAACATAGTTCTCTCTAACTAAACCTGATTGTTGTTACTAACACTTCTTCACCTTTTGTACATATTTCTATTTGTAATATGTCTATGTTATTCCATACCTGTGTTCGAGTTATTCTTCATTGGTTCTACCTTGGACCATCACTGTGGTACAAGGAATTTAGACCATAACAAATATAAAATTCAATTATTTCGTCTGAATATACCATTGCTTATAACTAAACCATGTCCATAAACAGACAGGCACAAACATATGTATATATATGAAGAAATATAGTTTCAAGGTGTGCTATATTTATAGGATAAAGTGATCAGTATTAGAGAATTCTTGATTTAACAATAGCCAAATCAATCTCGAAGGGAAAAAATGTTTTAAAAAAAGAAAGTGCCAGGAACATGAAAGTCTGTGGAAAATAATCGCACAACAATAACTAAAGAGCTCGATACAAACGTAGAGCAGACCTAGTCAAACCTAATGAGCCAGACAAACCTACCAAGGTTTCATTAAGGCAGATCGTCAGGGTCGACTGGCTAAAGAGGCAAAAGAAAACGGCGCATATATAGGCGACAACCAAGACAACACCACGTGACCAAGGAAAAAAGAAAAAGAAAAAGAAAAGAAAAGGCGACACCGTGGGGGATGGGGTATAAATTTATTCAAATGAGTAAAAGGGGAGGGGATATTTTAAGAAAACACAAACAATAATGATAACGATACAATCGGGGGAGAGAGGCTTATTTCAGTAACCAAGTTTTTGTGTCGACATTTGTTAAGGATCTCGGTTTTAGAATTTAGTAGATCATTAGGTTTGTTATATAATGCTATGCCTAATTTTTCCTCAGTGCATAGTTTACAGAATTTATGGCCCGCTTTATATTTGAATACATTTATACCCCATCCCCAACGGTGTCACCTTTTCTTTTCTTATTCTTTTTCTTTTTTCCTTGGTCACGTGGTGTTGTCTTGGTTGTCGCCTATATATGCGCCGTTTTCTTTTGCCTCTTTAGCCAGCCGACGCTGACGATCTGCCTAAGTGAAACCTTGGTAGGTTTGTCTGGCTCATTAGGTTTGAATATATATATATATATATATATATATATATATATATGCTTGTTCAATCGTTCAGAAGAATTTGTTTTTTTAGCCAGATATTGAGATTAAAAACTAATTTTGCCTTTCTTCTTGATATAATTTATCTAGATATAAATTAATAAATCATATAATTGTATTTACAAATTGAACTGCTGATTTCATAATTAATTTAATTAAAAATTTTCTTCTCTATTTACCGCCTAAACTCTTCATGCATAATTTTCTTATCTTTAATCAAAAATCTCATTTCCTTTTCCTTCGTGAGTGGTTTAAAGATAAATTCTATGCTTCAAGAAATTTTAGAGTTTTGTATTAAATTAGATTAAAAAGAAAGAAAATATAAAACGTAAGGCTATTATTACACCTCCTCCTCCTTCTTCTCCTCCTCCTACTACTTGTAATAATATTCATATTCACACTCGCATTGATTCTATATAATGGCCTTACAAAGAAATGTTGTAAATATTACATCCTCTATCATATTTGTATTATATAGTTATCAATAAGCATGCATACATGAACTGAAGGCAATTATTATGGCAGCATTCACCAACTTAAACAATGCGACAGTCCAGAAGTCGTCTGGAGGCCGTAGTTGAAGCAAATGGCATTTTCTTTAGTATTTCAAGGTATTTTTGTGTAATATTAGTAAATATATCTTTCAAAATGTAATGTCAGTATTATGATCATTTTCCGTAACTTAACCACAATTTAATCATATCACCCTGTATATATACCGGACTAGCAGCATGGCCCGGCGTTGCCCGTGCTTGATTCAAAAATCGTACGACTCATACAGCAATCGCTATCACTTGACTTAAAATATTGTTGTCCTTCCTTGCCTTTTAAGTAGTGCCCTTTGCCGTGCTGATGTTGCTACATTCCTTGCTTTTTGCCTATCTCACAATGCAAATTTTTTCTAAGCTCTATACTAAACATTAAATCTGTTACGAAAAAAGAACTAAATAAAATAAACTCAAAACGATCAGCTTTAAAAAAGGACTCGTAACTGGAAAAACCGAATGAAAAAAGAATGTTAACAACAAATACTTTTTCACACCCAACCCAGTTCTGCGGAATCAGAATCAACGTTGAGTTTAAGCAAGCGAATGAGCCAACTGAAGTAAAGTGCCATGCAGATTTAAATTTTTCCCACTTGTGACGAATGCAGCTATCGATTTTTTTTGCATGTTAGCATGCTAGTTAACATTCGTGTCAGTCAGCTGTTGGCTCTCACGCTGGCCAATAGAATCTGCCTATTCGCGGCATCCAGCTATAGGCTCTCACTCTGGCCAGTAGAAAATGGCCGCAAACTACATGAAAACTGCCGTAGAAGCATGAAAGAATCGATTATTTCCACTATCGATGGGAGTTGGGAAATACAAAGTCGGTTTTGGCCTTCTTTCTAACTGGGAGCATATGCATTTAAATTTTGGTGCAAATCCGCCGAACATTGCAGCCGTGCATTCGTTACACACACACACACACACACACACACACACACACACACACACACACACACACATCTTGCCTTTTATAGATAGAGATTCCACCGTCCTTTTTGATCTATGAACAATTCAGTTCTTAGAACCGAACGGCAAGGAAACTCGCACATATTATTGAATTATAGGGGTGAACTAAACTTTTCGAATTGCAGTATACAAAGAACTTTTACTTTTGTGTAGTAGTGGTGTTTTAATTTCCAAATACGGTTAGCACGTTGTGGCTTTGTTCGTAGTTAATATTGTTAAGGGTAGGCTTTTTCTTTTTTATTATTAAAGACTCCATTATTTTTAACCTTTTTTTTACAGGTAGAACCAATTAATATATTTGTGTTTTCTACTAGTATATTTCTAATGGAGTCTGGTAAATTTTTGTGTGTGTTCACCCCTACTACACACTAAGACATACACATAATGCACACACTCAATTAAGCTGAAAAATCAAATCATCCTTGATAATGGCTAAAGGTATAGCCGAAAGCGCTCGGAAAAATAAACCATTTGGACAGTTCTTACACACCCTGTGTCCAGCAAACAAAGCTCTTGTTCGTACACAAGAAAAATTAGATAAAAACTTAACCTTAATGAAACTTGCATAAAAGAAGGATTGCTGCCTAAATATACAACTATATATATATATATATATATATATATAAACACACAAACACACACACACACATATATATATATATATATACATACACACACACACACATATATATATATATATATATATATATATATATATATATATATGTATGTATATATATATATCCATATAACGGAATATGTTAGGTCTATCACGATCACTGATACTGAGCGCTTTCCACTAACTACTGCTCATATAATATATATATATATATATATATATATATATATATATATATATATATATATATATATATATATATATATATATATATATATATATGTCGACGAGCGAGGGTTATTATGCTATCTTGCCGAAAATAAAACAACTTTGGATTAAATAAATTTAATCAGTTATATCCAAATTTACTCTGATTTCTCTTTTATGCCTTATATTCAGTGTCACATAACTTAGGAAAAGCGAAAACGATAAAAAATTAACAAACAAACTAGGAAGCGCCTTAAGAAATCAAGTACATTCGATTTGAAGTATTTCGAGGGCTTCCTTTCTCGAGACATTATCGATCGTTGCAAAAAACAGCTTTGCATCTTCTGAGGGCTGCACGGCTTTGTATATGGCTTCTATTCGGTACGGTCGCTGATTTTGAAGAAATCAATTTATTTTATTTTTTTAAAGTAATTTTCCAATTTATTAGCTAATTTGTTTCCTTAAACGCAGACGTGGGTCTTCCTGTTGGCCAATGATGCCGGAGTTGAACTTCAGAAAGAATCGTTTTAGAAGCGTTGGCAAACCTACTCATCTAACGGACATATATGAAATCATCCTATATATATATATATATATATATATATATATATATATATATATGGTAATAGAATGACAAAATGAAAACAAATTATTAGTCTGATATATATTTGCATATTCCATATATAATATACTAATATAGGCACGCATACATGTGAATATATTTTCATTACTTTAAACATTATTTTTAGTGTACACTCCTATTTGAGTAAACGTTGCGTTTATTTTTTTTAAACATTAATTTTATTTCATCTACCGGTCTAAACCTTTTGAGAAATCTTTGAGAAAATGACCCCCCACCACGATGACAATCTGCGACCCCCTTTCAAGAAGAAACTGTCGTTTGATCCGGAGACTTTCATAATCAAGGATGGTTCTATTTGCCTTTAGAACACACTTTACTCGTTCAGATTTCTTCGGAAGTCATAACTGCCCAGACTCACACACACATACACACACACATACATATACATACATACCACATACTCGCATTCACACTACATTTTAATAACTCTAACATTTTTAGGCATTTAAAACATGTCTGGCCGCATACACAATTCCGGAAAATCCTCGTCGAAAACACAACTATAATTAAACATAAAAACAATAAACAAAAACTAAAAATTCTTGAAGCTATATACATAAAACAATTGAAACCTAACCTGAACAAAATAAACTATGAAATCTCCACAAATATCCTTAAATTCCTATAATTGGTAACAAAAGCCATTGGTTTATACCAATGGCTTTCCAAACTCAATACTCATCGAATTCACTCTCGCGTGGTCATGTGTGACGTCATGAGCTGTGGTGCGATTTTCGCTTTCAGCGTCTTATATGCACGTGTTTATCGTTGCTTGGAAATCATCCATGTAAACAAAAACAGACTATCATCAATTTCTTGTCCGTGTATTGCTTAATATATTGTGTAATTGTCATCTTTGATAATGGCTTATGTAAGCCGAAAGCTTAGATTGGATTAAAAAATATGTATCAATATTGTGATTTTCTTTCTTCGTTTAATGATAATGTTAATAAGCTTATCAGACGATATGAAAATAACTTACATAAAATAAATAGAAAAAACTTGTCTATATTATTTAATGAAACATGTATGAATGAAAAAATTCTGCCTAGATACACACACACACAACACACACATATATATATATATACACACATATATATATATATATATAATTATTACTTTTTAAAAAATATGTTTCCTTCGTGACACAGAAATTACTATGTTCCAAAAACCAAACTTTAAAACTTAAACTTAAAATCTGAAGTTCAGTTCCATGTTCAAGCGATGCTGAGAATAACTTAAAATATACAATACTATCTTGCTTATAAATAGAGTAAATCATTTTTTTTCGAATGTTATTCTCAGCATCGCTTATTCATGGAACTGAACTTCAAACTTTATTTTAGCATTTTGGTTTTGAAATATAGTAATTTCTCTGTCGCGATGCAAACATATTTTAAAAAATAATTATAATATTATGATCCAGTGTGTATCAAGCAGTGTTTTTAAAAAATTGTACAAAACCGGTACTTTACCAATTTTTCACATTCACTGTTGTATTCATATGCGAATATTTTACAGCCGGTGGCTAAAATAATCCTGACCTTGGCCAGTGTTTGAGTCCTTTTTTGCTTTTGCCAAGTACGTGTTTTGACAAGCTCGAGTTTGAACATTTAAGGTTTTTCATTTTTATTTTTATTTATTTTCTAAAACCTTGCATTTTTCAGTTTTCTGTTGTTCTTATTTTGTGCAGTTTAATTTGTACGTGTTTATTTCCTTTCGTTTGTATTTTTACTCTCCCCAATGTTTTTGTTATCTTTTTTTCTTTGGTTTAATTCTTACGTGTTTATTGGTGTTATTTTTTCCCGTTTTTCATTTTATTTGGTTGTTCACAATTTTTGTTTTCGCATATTATGCCCGCTATTAAAGGAAACATATACAGAAACTGGCCAAGTGTTATATGTTACGTCATAGTGGCTATCTGCTACCATGAGCGAAAATTTAACTACGCCACCAGAGCAGGTGGAAAATACGCCCCGACAGGAAAAACGGGCCTCGGCGGAGAGTGGCCCCAAAAAGAAAGATTCCAAGTATTATGAGGAACAACGTGGCAAATTTGACAAATACCTACAAGGCAATGAGTTCCTCACAATGCCTCGGAAGCAGTGAACGTCACAATCATATATTTGCTGACTAACGATGTAAAAAGCCATAGACTTATTGGAGTCAGCAGGGGAAAGCATGGAAGAAGCGTTGAAGAGCCTAAAAATTATACCCAAGTTGCTAGTAAGGAGAAGCAATGCGATATGGGATCTTCTTCTCAGTGCCGAGCAATAAACTAAACAACTCGCTGGAAGTATCCTTTCAACGTCCTATTTACGATTCCAGACGGAATACATGGGTACAAGGAGGACAAAAATATCAGTACACGGCGTACCCGTTGACATCACGGAGGGCCAGATTGAAGCATTCTTCTCTAAATATGGTCCAGTTGACGACGTGAGTGCTGTTAAAAGCAAATCTGGAATAGCAGCGGGAGACATGGTTCTTCATGTGGCCCTCACAAGACAGACCTTTTTGGACATCCCGAATATTCTGATGTGCCGGGACAAAAGAATGTTTTTCATCGTAGAGGGAAGGAGGGCTTGTTGTTGGGCATGTAATGCAGTGGGGCATATGGTAAAATCGTGCTCTGGTAAGAAGGTGGAACAGCCCACGAAAACTACAGCGATACCAACAACAGCAGTAGAAGTGGTAGTAGATAAAGAAAAGGACCCCCAGGGTGCCTGGACTGAGGTGAGGAGAGGGAAGTGCCACAACCACCCTCCCTTCAACAGCAAGTGACACAAGTACCGGAAAAACCAGCACGGCAGAAGCAGCAGCAGTAGAAGCCCCAGCAACAAAACAGAAACCCCAACAACAGAAGCCACAGCAAGAAAAACAGAAACTGCAGAAATCACCGAAAGCAACATCCAAACAGAAACAAAAAAACAGCAAAAAAAGCAGCAGCAACAGCAACCGAAAGAGCAGATGGAGGTGGAGGAAATGCCTCCCCTCGCTCTTCTTCTTTGAAGAGAACTAGAGAAGAGGATGATGACGCTAAAGGACCTGTAGAGAAACGTGTCGTCCGATGTAGGGCAGAAAGAAATCTGCCAAAATATAGCTCTTCGTCAGTTCCGGTCTCACAAGGGCAATCTACAATAGAACTGCCCAAAACTAGGAGCCTCACCACTTCACGCACTCGAGCTCCAGTTCAATATCCAACCCCCCCTCAATCTTCCACTTCTTACCAACCCCACCGTGCTAGGGAAAAGAAATTTCCCTGACGCAGAAAACATTTGCAATGGAGATGTGGATCAAGTGAAGAAGGGCCTGTAAAGCCATAAAAAGATCTTTACTGGGCCTTCTGATGAAAATGCATACGGTAGATGGGAAAACTATTGAGGACCCCAGAAAATTTCTGGGTGCTTCTGGGGTAATCATTTGTGTAAGGGACCCGGGGGTGCTTAACTAAAAGTTTAGGCGCATCTGGTGGAATCGCAAGATGCATTCCCCCCAAATTAAAATGCTGACAACAGATGATAACTATATGAACAAAATTCGGGGAGGGTCCATGTCATGCTCCATCCCTCCCTATATAGGTGTGTGAAATTAACATATCCCACAGACGTCGGCGGAATGAACTTGGAAGGACTAATGACGTCAGATCTAGATGTGGGGAGCCTTGGAAAATCCGTCGGGGTCCTGACTAACGCAGATTTAAGGCCCGTATGTGAGTAGGTCTTTTTCTTTTCTAATTTTTCATTTTTCAAACCTAATCGATGTCTTTCAAGATAGCCAGTGTGAATGCGAATGGTTTGAGGGAGCGGGGTAGGGCTCCTCGCCTGCTCCGTGATCTCTTGTCGTTCGGCGTGGATGTCGCCGCGATTCGAGAGACCCACTTTGTTTGCAACGTCGATGCTTGTTTGCTGTCTGGCGACTTTGTCGTCTATTCAGCATATGGGAACCGACAGGCCAGAGGAGTTTCTTTGCTGGTGAATCGTACTCTTGATGTGAAGGTGGACCTTGTGCATACCGATGTCGAGGGCCGGTTGATCGTGTCCGATATTGCCGTGAAAAGTGGTTCGTTTCGATTCGTTGTGGTTTATGCGCCCAACGACCGGGAGGAGCGGGTTTCGTTTTTTCGACATTTAAGGGGGCTTGGGATGCCATTCTGCACCCCAAGTTAGTTCGGGTCGGGGTGCTAGAGGGAGAACTGGCGATCGTAGCTTGGTTGATCTGATCGAATTAGGTCGCGTTGATAGAAATCGGGTCGATCTCCGGGTGGGTGTGTGTGAAAATGTGGACCCTGGCTCTTAATTGTTCTTCTGATCGGGTGGTTAGCTACTTAGACAGAATGTTAGTTAGATGAGCCAACGTAAACTTGTTAGATATTCTCAAGTTCCACTGGGTAGGCTATTCGGACCACAAACTCGTTTGTGCCCGGATGGCGTTAGATAGTAGGCCTACAATGGCTGGTTACTGGTAGTTCAATCTGTGTTTACTGGACAGGCGGGACTTCCGGGAGCAGCTAGCTAGCTTAGTGCAGCGGGAGCTAGTGGGGGCGGTTATCGGGAATAAGTGGTGGGAGAGACTTAAGTGTAGGATTAAGTCCTTCACCACGGATTTCAGCAAACGGCTTGATCTAGATAGAGCTGATAAGGTGAAGACGCTTAAGGCCAGGTTGTCCCGGGAGGTGGCTGGGGCGATCCCCTAGAGATAGCCTTAGCTAGGAAGGCCCTGGAGCGTTTGACAAGCGATCACTACATGGGCCAGGTAATTAGACATAGGTTAAGCAAGATGTCTTCCGAAACGGTGAATATGGGCGCAGATCTGCACAAGGAAGAGATCAGTCGAGGGTCCGATCGATACATTCGTGAAGTCGAAACCCCGGAAGGACACACTCTTCGGGCCACTGACGGCATGTGTGAGGCATTTCGGCGGCATTTCGAGCGCCGCTTTACCAAGGAGCATGGTCTTCGTGAGAACGTGTTTTGCAGCTATTTGGCTGACTTTCCTCGGCTTTCAGAAGGCGAGGTCTACGCGGCATTGAAAAACGTCGGTAGAGGTAAGTCACCCGGATCTGCATGGTTTTCCTTATGTATGAATTGTACTTGGCGCAGTCGCACATATTTGTCCCGATTTTGACTGTCGTGTTCAACAACTGGTTCCGGCAGGGGTCCCTCCCCGATCGGTACTCTAGAGGTGTGATCACGCTGTTGAAAAAGGGCAAGGGTGTTGGAAGGAAACTAGATGATTACAGGCCCATAACTGGTACACTTGGTGAACCACAAACTCGCCTCGAGGTTTGCTTTCCTACGTCGCGCATTGACAGCAGTTTTGATTATGGTGGGGATTGTTAGGGACGCGTTCACTTTCCTTACTATCAGTCTCCCCATCTCGCGGTTTGAGCGCCATCGTAAACCCCGGGATCAATCGGATTTCCTTCGCGAGTGTCGGTCGGCCTTGTTCCTCAGTCCAGTGACATTTCTTAGCCTAGGAGGGTCTTCTATCGTCTTCTAGTGGAAGGGGTCGCGAAGGATTCTCTACGTGATCGGCTCGACTTGCCGTAGGAGGAGTTTCGATCTTTCTGCGCTTGGGCGCCAGCGGCGGATTATCTCAGTAACCATGAGTTTTCGCTTACCTGGCGATTGGCTCGGAATCGGCTGCCTCTCAATGACAAGGTCTTCATATGGGGCTTGGCGGGTTTGCCAGACTGTGAACGGTATGGCCTTTGTCTGGAAGAAACGGCTTTGCACGCCTTCTACCATTGTCCCCGGGACCACCCCTTATGGGACCATGTCGGCGAGTTGACGGCTCGTATCGCTCCCGAACAGCTCATACTCATTGATCGTGCATACGCGTGTGACAATGTGTCTCCCCCGTATTCCGGGATGAAACGAATGGTGTTTCTGACGATACTGGCCACGGCCCGAATGGTGATTTGGAGGATGCGACAGGAGGAAGTCTTGCGAGACAACCGTCTTTATCATCAGGATCTGATCCGATTCTTTGAGCATCAGCTCAAGATGAAGATTAGAACTTATAGAAATCATTCGACATTCTTCAGCGAAAGGTGGGTGATTGAGGCGAGCTTGGTTCGTTTGAACGGGGCTAGCCTTGATTTTCTCTTCTAGGTCAACCTACGTCACATCGGGGTGGTTTCCTGTGGAGCCCTCCCCTTGGTTAGGTTAGACAAACTTTGTGTGCCTAGTTAATATGAGTAAATGTTGTTCCTGGCCTGTTCCCGGGAACCTCTTTGGTTATGATCCAAGTCGAGATTCCCAACCTCCCCAGTTTGTTTTGAACCCTTTGATCTCGACTGGGTCTGCTTTTATTTCCCATATCCGTATATTTTTCTCCTCTCCCAACCCCGTAGCGAGAGAGGTTCTTGATTTTGTTCAGTGGGTAGAATACAGATGACTCTCCTTTTTGAGGTTTGGACGGGTCTTACTATGTTTATGTTACTTTGAGTTTATATTTAGTTTGTTCTGAGGTTCATTCCCTCCCCTCTCATTCTATTCATCCATAAATTCTTAAGTATATATTTCATAATCATTAGATTTATATGGCATGGGGCGCATTTTGTAGGTTCCTCTTGACAGGATGCAGTATTATGGCGTAGGATTGATTGGTGACGGACGAGTTTTTGTGGTGAATGGGCAAATTGTAATGTGTGAATGGGTCGTGAATCAGATTAGATAGGTATAAGATAGTTAGTGATGACCAGCGTCAACCCCTCCCTATTTCGCCCTTGTGCCATAATTGTGTAATTTTTCACAATAAATAAAACTAATCCTGACTTTGAAGACTAAACAACTGGAGGAATAGTAGTAAATACTATAAGTCATTTGTATTTTCTATTTGCTACGTATTTTATGGTTTCTGATATCAATAAGGACAGGATATTAAAACTTAAAATTTTGGATCTAAATATTAATACTTCTTCTTCGGGGTAGAGAATATATGTAATCATTTGTATATTTTAAACTTTCTCACGCATATTGAGATTGAGTTGTTGGATATTCTTTAAATTTCTTGTCTGATGTATACGAAATGTTCAGTGAATGAACAAAATTTGAAGAAGCTTTTAACATTCTCAAGAGACCTTTTGTCCAAGAAAAAAGTTAGATATATGTCAAGCATATACTTGCAACCAGAACTCAACATGCTGGAGAAACCTTGGATCAATATCTTCCAGCATTGCCCATTCTGGTGAAGGACTGTAAATTAAAAGATGTTACCGCTCAAGTTTACAAAGCGGAAGCCATTAGAGATGCCTTTAGTTACCCGCATCTCTTATTCGACAGAGACGTCTTGCGATCAAAACGCTCACTCCCAAAGTAGCTGGAAACCAAGCGCGAAGTGTGGGAAGTGCTATCCTAATTTCTGAAGCCTATTCTGCTGTTACCCAAACACGTTATGAAGCAATGTCGGTATGGGAACCCTAGACTAATGCCTTAACTTAACAGCAAGAGGAAAATCAAAACGAGGTGGACTCTCGGGCATTCGCTCGTAGCAAATCTCTTTTAAAGGAAAGGTGCGTTCCTGCGGAGTACTAGGCACACAAACAAGTTGCTACAATTGCAAGAGGAAGGTATTTTCTCTAAAGTCTGTCGTTTGTAAGCTAATATGTTTTCTGCAGTGTAAATATCATGTCCAGGTAACAACTGGCCTAGAGGGAGTTTCGAAAAACACGGTAAAATGCCACGTGAACAAATAAAAAAAAACGCTCCGTCGCATCTCTCTGTCATTTTTACAAATACTTTCACGGTAATTGCTCCGATGAACTGCTTTCGCTGGTTCCCAGACTTCATGAATTCAAGCGTCCAACGAGACTGGCATCCCGTTCCCACCCTTTCACTGTTGAAACTGTTAAATGTAGACGTCTCTTCTACTTCAATAGCTTAATGTCTCGCACCTCTCGCCTGTGGAACTCTCTTCCATATTCCTGTTTCCCTGACAACTATAATCTCCAACTATTCAAATGTAATGTCAATCGACATCTCCAGTTGCCTTGATCTATCCACTATCCTTCTCCACTTCCTTTCCTCTAACACTCTTATCTGCTCTCGCTCTAAATCTTTTGTAACCGTTTGCGTGCTAGTGGCTTCCCGCATTGCTTGGGGTGAAATGCTTAAAAAAAAAAAAGAAAAAAAAGTAGTCATAGCTTTATCAACACCAAGAGAGTTCACTCTATTGGTTTGGACGTTAGAACTACTAACTCTACCGTCAGTATGGCTTCGTTTGACTTGTTATTAAAATCTGTATGAAAAATGTGAAGCGAATCTTATGGCGGTTACAGAAAATTGCCAAAAAATAATATATCCCTAATGGATAATTTAGGCTTGCGTGTAGGGACATACCCACTACAACTGTATTGAGGTAAATTATTTTGCATATTTGGTATGCCATATGACATACACTGTGATAGATGACCTAGTTTTATGTCGGAGGAGTTAAAAACGTTTTTGTTTTTTTCAAGAAAAAGAAATAGCTACTAGAAGATCTGCTGCGGACAGCTCACGGGACGACGGATAATTCTTTCCAAGCCAATACAAAAGTAGCAATTTTAGGAAGCCGTCAGACCACCTCTAAAGCTATGTGTAAGAGCTAGGGTTTCACCTCCTCCTCTGTTTGGTAATCTGTCGCCTGACTGTAGACCTATATCTGTGAAATGCCGGAGATAATCTAGAGAAAAGGAGGTATATATAAGGAAGGAAATAAAAATCTTGTGGGAGTCATTTATCATTGAACACAGTAGATCTCCGTATAGAGCGCATGTAGTAATCACGAAGGACGAAAAACGAAAAAAAAAAAGGTTAGTCATAAATTATTCACAAAAAATAAATAGTGTCACCTTAAAAGAGGTTTATCTACTATTTAATATTACAAAGATGGTTTCGGCAATATCAAAGTGTATTTTGAACTCTACACGAAGTATAAATGTGCGTATCATCAAGTTATTCTACGTAAAGCAGACCGCCATTACACTGCTTTTGAAGCCGGTGGGAAATTGTATAATTTCAAAAAGATGCTGTTTGGCATCACAAACGGAATGGCAAGGTTTCAAAGAATTTTTGGATGAAAGGTTTAAAAGGAGAATTCGCATGTATAGATGACATGACCATTTGTGGTATAAATGAAAGACAATATGACTCTAACATCAAAGGTATTGTCTCACCTTAAGTTTAAAACTATCTGAACGAATCCACTCCCCATTAGAAAAAGAAGCTAAACCCATCATCGAAGCTATCAGAGAATGAAGTCATTACCTGAAAGGTAAATATTTAATTCTGGTCACGGATCAAAAAGCTATATCCTACATTTTTGATAAGCATAAATTTTCGAATACTAAAAAACGACAAAATTCATTGTTGGCGAATTGAACTTTGCGCATACAAATAAGGTATCAGATATCGAGCGAGCATCAAAACTCATGTTCAGATGCGTTAACGAGAGTACATTGCACTTTTCTCATAAATACTGATCTTAAAGAATTACATGATAATCGATGACATCCTGGAGTATCAAGAATAATGCAGTTTATCAGTTCGAGAAAATGTCCCTACTGCACAGAGAAAGTAAAGAGAATGACTGAAAAATCTAATAGCAAGTGGTAAATTAATCCAAGCCACTGAACCGTTCGAAAATTGAATATAGATTTCAAGGAACTACTTACTTCAAATCGTGGAGGAATCAAATGTTTATTAACTATTATTAATGAATATAATCGTTTCCATTTCCGGTTTGAAGAAAATTATTTTGCATATTTGGTATGTCATACGATATACACTCTGATAGATGACCTAGTTTTATGTCGGAGGAGTTAAAAACATTTTTTCAAGAGAAAGAAATAGCTACTAGAAGATCTACTGCGTACAGCCCACGGGACTACGGTCAGGTGGAGAGACTGAATAGATCCCTGTGGAGGATGATCAAATTAGCCTTAAAATCAAGATGCTTACCTGTGCATCAAGGGGAGAACGGATTTATCTGACCCTTTCCACTCGATTTATTCCTTACTGTGTACAGCCATGAACTGTACTCCGCATGAACAGATGTTTTCTTCGGGGTTGATCATGAGAAACTACGTCCCGAATAACAAGTGCAGGCCTACTGTGCGAAAAGTTGAGATGATCCAGGCGTATCCAAATTACGCTTTTGTTAGGTTACCAAATGGAAAAGAAAGTGCTATTTCTCTAAGTCATCTCTAACCTGAAGAAGTTACAATAGTCTCAAATAGTCTTATACCTGATTCGGATGAAAATGACATACCAAAATCAGAAGATAATGTAACACCACCAGTGTCCAGTGATTCAACTGAAGGGGCTAAACCAGGAATTTATAACTTCCCTAGGTCAAACACTAAATGTCCCCCACCGAATCTACTCAGGCGCTCTAAGCGTATCCCCAAAGAACTTAAGCGACTCGAACACTTAAAAAATAAAAAAATAATTTGTTTAATTTGTTTTTTTTTTTAAACTAAATTCTTTTTCTTTTGCCGAAATAAAGTATAACATTGTCAAAAATTAGTTGGAGTGAATATTGTATTCAATATGCAAATCTTCACCATATAAAGATTAATAAATCTAATTTCTGGTCTTTTGTGTAGTCGATGTTACGTTATATAAATGATCAATCTCCGTTCACTTATTATTCTTTCAGTTAACCTTTGACCAGGGCTTTGCTATGCAAACAAAATTGAAATTCTCACACTTTATTACTCATATTCTCGCATATTTATTCGAGGATATTATATTAAACAAAATATTTAGCGATATTGACACAAAAATGTCATACAGACGAGTTTGTTTAAGACATCAACAATAAGACAAGCTCACCGCTCCTTCATGTGGCCGACAGTCGACTACTACAATTTATTCGCATACATAAAAAGACGTACATTCATATCGCATACATTCTCGCATTTAACTGCATTCTGTTTCTGCTATACTGACACAATTCCTTCAGTTGTACTGCAAAAATGATTTTTACTTTGTAATTGATTTATTGCAATTTAAAAGAAAAATAATACTTAAATAATATTTAAATTTGTAGACCGCTTTGAAGATTCGCTTATTTCTTCGTCTTATACACACACAATCCAAGTTATATGTATGTATGTATATATATATATGTATGTTTATGTATGTATGTATGTATATGTATGTATATATGTTATATATATATGTGTATATATATAAATATATGTGTATATATATATATGTGTGTAGATTTCACGACGCTTGACACTACATTTGAATGATAACTCTAACATTTTTAGGTATTTAAAACAACATGCCTGGCCGCATACACAATTCCGGAAAATCCTCGTCGAAAAGACAACTATACTTAAACATGAAAACAATAAACAAAAACTAAAAATTCTTGAAGCTATATACATAAAACAGTTGAAACCTAACCTGAACAAAAATAAACTATGAAATCTCTACAAATATCCTTGAATGCCTATAATTAGTAACAGAAGCCATTGGTTCATACCAACGGCTTTCCATACTCAATACTCATCGGATTCACTCTCTCGTGGTCATGTGTGACGTCATGAGCTGTGGTGCGATTTTCGCTTTCAGCGTCTTATATGCACGTGTTTATCGTTGCTTGGAAATCATTCATGTAAAGAAAAACAGACTATCATCAATTTCTTGTTCGTGTATTGCTTAATATATTGTGTAATTGTCATCTTTGATAATGGCTTATGTAAGCCGAAAGCTTAGATTGGATTAAAAATATGTATCAATATTGTGATTTTCTTTCTTCGTTTAATGATAATGTTATTAAGCTTATCAGACAATATGAAAAGAACTTACATAAAATAAATAGACAACACTTGTCTATATTATTTAATGAAACATGTATGAATATGTGTATATATATATGTATATAAATATATGTGTGTATATATATATGTATATATATGTGTATATATATATATGTATATATATATATATGTATATATATATATGTGTATATATATATATGTATATATATATATGGGTATATATATATATGTGTGTGTGTGTATATATATATATATATATATGTATATATACATACATATATATATATATACATATATATATATGTATATATACATATATATGTATATATATATGTATATATATATATATGTATATATATATATGTATGTATATATATATATATTTTTTCGACCGTGTTTAAATTCCTCCTTGGAGGGATTTCGCATGGCTTATCATCTCTTAGTTGAGTCTCTGTCCTTAGGCAGAGTGCGCTCAGGGGCTTCTCTGTCAAAGGGCAGAGGGGCAACTGAGAAACTTATACAGAGAGGTGCCCAGCCCAGGGGCACAGCTGCCCGAGGCCGCGCCCTCCCGTTGCATCAGAGGAAGAGATCGGTGCTCGCACCGAGGCCAGCGTAACCGACGGTTGCGGGGGCTGTGAGCAATTTTTGTTCCTTGCCCGAGTGCACGCGCTCGGGTCCCCACTTTAAAAAGACCTTGTGTCACATCCTGTCCAAGTGGGGGAACGAGTAAACTCATATATATATTTACACACACATGTCTATTACTTTTGTCTAAGCCAAATGACGTTAACTAAAAATTAAAAAGCATTTTGTCTTAGAATATGAACGCAGCCAAAAAAATTGATGTGCGTATGCAGAAACTTCTTTTTTGAAAAAAAATCCCATAAAAATCCACTAACCCGAAACTAGATTTGTATATTTGGAAAAAATTCAAAGAGGTCTGTGTAAGCCGGAGGGATCTAGATAACCACCGGTATCGGAATATATCATCAATCAGATTTGGGAAACATTTGTGCGAAGCTGAAGAAAGTATGTGAGAAGAGCATCTGTGAAAACCCAGATGCCTTGTACGATACTTTGGCGATGAAGAAGTGTGTCAGGTAGGAGCTGAACTACTCACATGACCCGTGTCGAGTCATAGGTGGCGCGCATATTGGACATTTTTGAAGTTTTGTGAAATCCGTTATAAAATCTACATCCCTTTTAATGTCTTGGTCGAATTTTGATAAATAAATCTTTTATTGTTCAACATGAAGCTTATCTAATTTCGTTTGCCTGGGACATGTAGTTACTCAGATATTTATAATTTAAATGATGTCACCTTTTGTACACACATGCATATATATATAGATGTATATAAATATATATATATATATATATATATATAATTGTCCACGTATCTATCTATCTATCTATCTATCTATCTATCTATCTATCTATCGTTTGTTCACATCTATCTATCTATCGTTTGTTCACATCTATCTATCTATCTATCTATCTATCTATCTATCTATCTATCGTTTGTTCACATCTATCTATCTATCTATCTATCTATCGTTTGTTCACATCTATCTATCTATCTATCTATCTATCGTTTGTTCACATCTATCTATCTATCGTTTGTTCACATCTATCTATCTATCTATCTATCTATCTATCTATCTATCTATCGTTTGTTCACATCTATCTATCTATCTATCTATCTATCTATCTACTATCTATCTATCTATCTATCATTTGTTCACATCTATCTATCTATCTATCTATCATTTGTTCACATCTATCTATCTATCTATCTATATATATATCATTTGTTCACATCTATCTATCTATCTATCTATCTATCTATCTATCTATCTATCTATCTGAATGTGTGTTTTCATTTAGTCAATATGATTTAATTTCCAGAAACTATATCAATTACAACCGATAAGATCTCTTTGCTTTATTATTTAATGATTTTTTTCTATTTTCGAAATCTTTTTACAGATCTGGATAATAATTTTGGTTAAGGTGTCTCGAATTCATGCTGCTAAAATAACAGTACCAAAAACAAAAGAAAATTGCGTAGAAATCATACTAGGCGACATATAAGCGTACTTATTCACTAGCGCACTCACTCTTTTTCTCTCTCACACGCACACACGTATATACACAAATATATCATTTTTACGTGATATGCAAGATTTCATAGAAACACCATTTACATAGTGCTTCTTTGCCATTCAGAAAGAAAACACCAAATAAGATAAGGTTACCATAACCATATATGTTTTTAATAAGGGTTTATATTATTATATATAATATTTTCACGAAACACTGATTTCATATTTTATCTCTGGATAGGAATAAAGCATTTTACCTGTGTCTATGTACATTGTAAATATTGGTTTTCTGTTATCCAATGAATATCCACGGTGGAGTAATGGATAGCGGCTTAGAAAGAGAAATCGGAGAATTCCAGTCGAATCCATTACATTCACTTACGTGCTAATACCCTTGGGAAAGGTATATATCCTCTTCTTCGCCCTCCAGCTATGGGTAAATAGCAAGACAGACTGGGTTCTATAGACTTGGATGACAACTGGGTAGGAGAAGGACAACTCTGAATTCAAAACTTGCAGAGGATAGTTTAGGGCCCCTGTGGCAGGTAGTGCACCAAGTATCTGTATTCGGCCCTAAAGTGTGGATGGTTTTGCACAAAACCTTCACCATTATAATGAAATCTCTTGTGCTGGTGTCGGGCTGTCAGTTTCCTAGGAACTGATCTGCTTAACCCTCATACGTCGAAATCGACGGGAGAGTCGAGTATATATATATATATATATATATATATATATATATATATATATATATATATATATATATATATATATATATATATATATATATATATATATATATATATATATGTGTGTGTGTGTGTGTATGTGTGTGTGTGTGTGCGTGCATGTGTGGGTTTGATTAAAATATAGATTTTTCTATTTAAACTTGTTCTATCTATCAATCTTTCTATCTATCTTATTGCAACAGCTTTCTATCTAACTATCTATCCATCAGTCTAATTAAAACTGCTTTCTGTCTATCTATATAGGTCAACTTGAGGTGGTATAATGGTTTTCAATTATGTCTCGCTAGAACAGTTACGACGTAATAGTGAGTTCGATCCTCGCTTGGTGTTCTTACTTTCGGACTTGTGTCACATCTAAGATACGCTTGGAATATCACTGTACTCTATCTGTCTATCTATATTATTAAAGCTGCTTTCTATCTATCTCTCTACCTGTTTGTCTATCTATCAACATCACTTGCTCTCTCTCTCTCTCTCTATATATATATATATATATATGCATCGTTTCATTATCTATCTATCTCAATAAATACATAAATATAACTTCTATCTATCTATTTAAGCATCATTATTATATAAGTCTATCTATCTATCTATCTAGTAATAATTAATTCTTTTCCCCAAAACCTGCAGTTATTTACATCTTCCAACTTTTGTACGTAATTTCCAGTAATTTCAGAGACATTTTTTAGTAAATAATCTTTGACTATAAACTTCTTTCTAGCTCTTCACTCTGTTAGGAATAACGAAATTCAGCTCGTTTGAAGCTGGGCCAGTTCTTCCGGAAACATTATCTTTTGCTTCTCTTACTCAAGGCTTGTTACAATGTTTCGTTGGAAGTTGTTTTTGTTTTCTTAATGTAATCTTTCTTTGCTTCAATTAATTTTCTTCCGCAACGTATATCTACCGATTGGCTGAAGTTTTAAGCAAGTCTTGTTTGAATTATATTATTCACACTAAGACTCAACACGCTCACTCCTCAGCAACTTATTCAAATCATTAATTCGTCAGTGGATTCCAATCCGGGAACACATCAAAATTGCGCTACTCCGGGCTACTGACTTATTTTTTCTTCTCCTTTTCATTTTATTTTAGTTTTCCACTTTACTTTTTACCTTCTTAATCCAATAAACTTTTGTTTTTTTATCACCTTTTCTTCCAAAACTTTCTCTGTATTTTATTTTATTTTTAAAGCTTTTTCTTGCAAACTCCCTATTTTTCTGACTGCTGCCGATTGTTTCTCTTTGTGTTGTTTTGTTTTTCATTTAATTCACATTTTATTTCTTCTCTAAAGTTCCCTTTCCATCTATTTTTTCAATTCAACTGGGGAATCCAATTCATTAGTCCGACTTCTTCATATATTCTTTTACTTTTCTTTTCTAAAATTCATCGTATTCTCTCCAGTGTATTCTTTTTCTCAATACTTATTTGAATTCTTTATCTCTTCCTTCTCTTTATTTTCTAATTTCTTTCATTCCTTTCTTCGTCTTCACTTCTTCAAATATTTTTCTTTTTTCTGTATTCCCTTCTTTTCTGTATCTTACCCATTCATATCTTATTCTCTTCTTTATTGGCAAAGGGGAGAACCGAGTTCCATTTCCAGTCGGGTTCCTTATATTCACTTAACGCGTAAATATCATTTGGAAAGGTAGAAATCCATATCTCATACCAGCTGTGCGTTGGATAGTAAAACTTATCTTAGTAAAACATTACTATCTAAAAAAAAGATTAACATTTAAAATATAAAATAATTCTCTGGCTTAAACTGCAAATGGTTAAAAATCCGTAAAATCAAATCACTCAATCTTTTTGTTTAATTTTTTCTTCTTTACTTGTTTTTATCTTATTCGTATTCTTCATCGATTTGTTTTCTTCCTTTTCCCGTCCCTAATTTCTTCCCTTCGACTTTTTCTTTTTCCATATTATTTATTTTCATCTTTCAACGTCAGATTTTTATACTTCTTAACGAACTTCTTCGCTTTCTACGTCACTGCGATTTGCGATTACGTTTTCCCGCTTTTTTACAATCATCTTTCTCTAAAGGTTGTTTTCCTTTTCTGTTTCTTTGTTTAATTATCGTTTCTTTTTCATGTTGGTTTACAATTTAAAAAAATAAATAAATAATTTGCATTGCTCATCCGATATTTTTAACAACTTCACTTTCTCTTCCTTTTTCTTTGCATCCCTTCTTCATTATTTGACACATTTTATTTTTTTATCAATTCTCACTTCACTGAGGTAAAATATATTTAATTTTATTTCTAATGTAAAGATAGAAATTTGAATGTCTCTTGTGTATTTAACAGTTTGTGCATAATCTAATCCATTCTGTCTTCAAAGAGTCCCTTCATCAAAATTCTTCATTATGCACGAATAGAATTCTTTGTATACATTCCTTTGTGTTTCTACCTCTATTTCCTGTTCTGACGTCGCATTCTTAGACATATTTTCATGCTTAACATTTTTCTTCTTCAGATAGTTTTCGATTATTATTTATTCTACTTCGCATATTTCTACTTCACAATCTTTTGGTAATTTACATTTTTTTTATTTAGTATTGATTTTCTACTTTTTCTCACTTTCCTCTTCCTGTTTATGTGACTTCATCTTTTTCTACTAAGTGATTTTAATTAAAGAAAATAATAATTTATGATGTTCCTAAAAATATATATACGATATTTCTATTCTAAAAACAGTAACATTATTTTGACCTCTCTCTTATTCTCTCCCTGTTTCTTTTTTCTATTGATCATGTTTCATGGATAACTTCTTTCTGGACATAGTCTATTCATGTTTATTTGGGAATGAAACAATTCAGAACTTATGCTGTTTGCAAACCGCCTACACGTGGACAGGGAATGAATTCAGTAAATACACAAATATAAAAATGGGCTTGAGACAAAGATGTTCTTCTCACCGGACTTATTCATCCTTAACAGTGAAGCAATTCTGAAAGAATTGGAGGCCACGTTCTCAACATTAAGATATGCTGATGACACAGTGTTGTTAGCAAATACGGATAGCAAACGACAATCACGTCTAAAGATTATAGAAAAAGAAATCGAGATTGAAAACTAAGCATTAATTGTAAGAAGACAGAATATATGATTGTGATCAAAAGGAATAAAGGACGATACGAATTACTAAGAAATCAAGCAAGTACAACAATTTCAATATCTAAGAAATGTTTTAACAGAAGACTGAAAATGCGACACTGAAACCCCAAGGCAGATTGGAATAGCGAAAGATGCATTCCAAATATTAAGCAAAATATTAAGAAACAATCAACTTCCTTTTGAAACAAAGGAAAAATGATAGACTCTTATGTAATATCGACACATCTATATGGTAGTAAATGATGGAAAATCTCTTCATCTGTAGAAGAGAACTGAAGCAACAGAAACGTGGTTCTACAGAAGGATGCTGAGAATTACATGTGAGCCAAGGCGAAATTGGAGAGAAAATTGAAACAAAAAGATCACATACAGTTAGAATAAAAAAGAGACAATTGAAATTGCTATGGAAAATTTAACACTCACAGTATATGTTGAAGGCAAGAGGAACAAAGAATAGCAGTGAATAACCTACCAAACGAATCTAATAATTAAATTCTTAGCAGAAGAGTGATTAGGAAATATAAGAAAAAGTATTTTTTCGATGAATATAATTGAAAAAAAAAAGCTACGAACTTGTGCAATTTTAGTAAACGGTTGAAAGCTGTAATTTGAATATAAGAGAAATACAAAAGCCACTCGAGAGAGTATGAACAGTGATATAATTGGAACTATGCAAATATCTTGAGTTTGAGTACGTAAAAAAATGATAATGGGATTAATCAGATTATCCGTTCTCTTATAAGAAACATCGGCATTAATTTATCGAACAGATACCGTCAGTATCACTTTAAATTTATAAAATTCTTCTCTTAAAAATTTCTTCAGGAACATAGATTTTTCCAGCCAAGGAACTGATATGATAGGGGGATTCCTTCCCAACCTTTTGCTTAAGGTGGTGGAGAATGCCAGCAACTTGATTATGCCATTCTTATATTTTAGAGTTACATGTGTGTGCTACCCATTTTACTTGTTGCTGTTGTTGAAGGTCTTCAAGTGATATGGTTTCTGTTGTTTGGAAAGGTTCTTTTTTAATCTTTCTGCACCAGTATACGACATCCGACGAAGGTCACTTAAACATTTCTGATATTTCTAATATTATTCGTTTATTTTATAAACAAGTAGGCAAAATGCAAAACTCGGAATTGCATTGTAACTGCGAAAATATTGGAAATATAGGGCTTGGAAATTTTAACACTCACAGGATGTGTTGAAGGCAAGAGGGACAAAGAATAGCAGTGAATAACCTACCAATCGATTCTAATATTTAAATGGTTGGCAGAACAAGAATGAGTGTAGATAAACATTGCTAAGAGTTACAGAGGAAAGGAAGTTATGGACAACCAACCTCAACCATTTTCTGAAAGGGAACAGCACGTAGAAGAATACTCTTGGCGATCTCACTTCTGAACATGTAGCGTTGATTTCTTCAATCTGAAAATGTAGCGTAGATGTCTTGAATCTAAACACTTAACCTGCTATGCGTTCCGTCTGGAGATATAGGGTGGTTATGTTTCATCTGATAAAATAGCGTTGATGTCTTCCTTATGAACATGTATCGTAGATGACTTCATTTTGAACATGTAGCGTGGATGTCTTTCTTCTGAACATGTAGCTTGGATATGTTCTTTCTAAAATGTAGCATAGATGTCTTCCTTCTGAACATTTAGCATGGAGACCTTCCTTCTGAAAATATAGTTTGGATATGTCCCCTTTGATTATGTAGTGTAGATGCCTTCATTCTGAACATGTAGCATAGATGACTTCCTTCTGAACATGAAGCGTAGATGTATCCATTATGAATACGTATCGTAAATATATTCCTTCTGGAGATGTATATTTGATATGTTCCCTCTGATAATGTTTCGGGAATGTCGTCCTTCTCAACACGTAATATTGTTGTCTTCCTTCTCAACATATAGCGTGGGGATGTCCCTCCTGAATATGTCGCGTGGATGCCTTCCTTCTGAACAGGTAGTGTGTATATTTTTCTTCTGAAACTGCAGCGTAGATGTCTTCCTTTGAACAAGGAAGTTAGCTATTTACCTTCTGAACATATAGCGTGGATGTTTTCCTTTTGAACAATCAGGTATAAAATTAAGAAAGTAAAATAGAGGAAATCAGCGACGAACATACTCGATGGAACAAGTAAAGGAAATAAAACTTTCCTCGTAAAGGATAAATAATTATTTAGAGCTATCAAAACAGGAAGTTGTGGAGTTCCAACATAGCCATGAGGAGAAGGTCGATAAATCATAATTTTTTCCTTTAAAATCGTGAACAACTTCAAATTTCAGTATGTATTGGAAAAATAAATTTTCAGCTTTGAATAAATTACCATAAAATTTTACTGACGGGTACGAATATATTTCAGCGATGTAAATTCTATGGAAATTGCGGTTGGATAATGATGTATTAGTTACAACATGTCATTATAAAATTGATACAATTTTGAAGTAATGGAAACAGTTGCACTATTTCCTTCTTCGTATCTACATGAAGTTCTTGGTTGCACCGAACAACAGTTATTTATTAATTAAATATTTTTACGCTTTCTCTAAAATACAGTTTTTATAACATATAGAGTCTATTATGAGTCAAATTTGTATATTTATAACCCTTTTTATAGTAACATTATGATGTCTTCAAATACAGTACGACTTTGAAAATTACATTTTTCTTTTTAAAGAAAATCCCTATATAATAGTAATACAATATTAATGCATGAGGGCAACTCGACGTGGTGTAATTGTTATGGGTCCTTACCTATAACTACAGAATGAACTCTTCCTAACACTATGCATACTACGCCTCTCAAGAGAGAGGGACGAATCGAGTCGAGCCGATAGTAGTTCACTCCAAACCAGACTGACAGTCATACTACCACCTTCCACATCTTGTATTATTATTCCGTGTAATATATCTTCGTTATTGCTACTCTTGTGTTCGTGTTGTTCTTCCTTGTTCCTAACCTGGACCATAACAGTAATGGTAAGCAATCTTGTCTTGTTAAGTCAATTACGATTGAATTGTAAGTTTGATTATCGCTCTGTGTGCCATGCCTGGTGCCACATCTAAATTAGGCTTAGAAAAGCAATTTCCAAGTGAATTTACAAGACACAAACATGACAGAAAAATATAATGAATCACTCACAAACGATAGAACGTTTACAAATGAATCTTCAACCACAAATAATTCATCATCTTCATCATCATCATCATCTCATTGACTTTTGTAATCGTAGGACAGATCCGAATGCAGAAGCCACACACTTTTCCACAACTGTCTATTAACGGCAGCCATCAGCAATTCTGTTACCGTCATACCTGCCCATTTTTTTTACATTATCCAACCAATTTTTTTTTGCGTTGGTATCCTCTCCTACGTCCACCTTCAACGTTGCCTTGCTTGATGGTCTTGTGCATACTGTCATGTCTTGTAATGTGTCAATACCACGCCATTTTTCCCCGTTTGACAGTGGCGAGAAGAGGTTAGTGATGTCCCACAAAACTTTCAACCCTTTTAAACACAAGCTGATTGTTCTTTTTTCCCAATAGAAAATGCAATTGTACTCAAACGCTTCGATCCTTCTCCCTGTATCTGCGAACAGTATCCACGTTTCACATCCACATTGGTGAATTGAGACTACACGCGATGTATACAAACAATTCTCATAGGAATAAGTACGATATGGTAATCGTGAATAAATAAAGAAAAAGAAATGAGAACAGGCTTTAACAGCAGCATCAGAAAGAATTAAAAATGACGCCTCGGCGAATGCAGTCAAGTAGCAACAGAGTCGGGAGCAGAATACGAAAACATTAATTTCAAAACTCTACATTTTAGATTCAAGATTGTCCCACGGGACAATAACACAGTGAAATAAAACGTTGGCTCGTGAATTTTGTGACATGTAAATCATGAGTTCAAGACCCTTTCATAGAGACAGTTGAAACAGGACGAACAATATCTATCAATGCACTATAAGGAACAAGACTTGGAGAACAGAACTACAACATTCTCTTCCCCATCGTAAATTAAATGATTTATTTTCAATATGGCATCTTAGGACCTGATAAATTTTTAATATTGTAAGAAGTTCGCCCAAGGAAAATTGACAGCTTTTGAAATTCTAATTTTTTCAACTGACGTAAAATTATGAAAACAAAAAACTGCTTTATTTTGGCTTGGAAGTTCATACATAATCACCAGAGTAGTTATTAGCTACGATTTATATTTTGTTTTTGTAAATAAAATGTATTTCCTATTACATGTAATTTCTATTCGTGCCTATGTGAGCTTAACATTTATGACCACTAAAAATGGTCTACAGGGAAAGTAAATTTGAAAAACACTGCATTAAATAAAGGATTCAACTCGAAATTCCCTGAACTTTACGCAGATCAACAAGTACAACACTCGAAACGTTGTGTTAATAACACTAAGGGGAATTACAATAGTTAGAATATAAATAATAAAAATAATGATATATACCAGAAATTCAGAGAAATCCTCTTTCCTCCTTATATTTGCTAAAAATTTCGGCTGTCTCTTTCTGTTTGGTTTGTTTTGTTTTACGGCATATCAATCTCAATGGGTCATTTAATGCCGAAAAAGAATTTTTATTTCTGGTAATATTTTTTCTTCAAGAATGTATAGCTGGTAACGTCTTTTTTCCTGAAAAATATATAGCTGGCAATATTATTTTTTCCAAAATCGTATAGTTGGGAATATTATTTTTCCAAAACTGTATAGCTGGTATTATTATTTTTTCCAAAAATATATAACTGGTAATATTATTTTTTTCAAAAACGTATAGTTGGTAATATTATTTTTCCAAAACATACAGCTGGTAATATTATTTTTCCAAAATGTATAACTGGAAATAGCCGGCAATACCCTTCCAAAATTGTACAGCTGGCAACATTATTTTTCCAAAAATGTATTATCAGAGCCCCTACTGTTGGACGTAGTTTATCGTCATACCCAGGACGCGGATGTAGTTTATCGTCATACCCAGGACGCAGATGTAGTTTATCGTCATACCCAGGATGTAGCCACGCCTTGGGAGTTAACTATTTGGCCATAGCTGGGACCCTAACAGGTGCTACCATCCCGGGTCTGGGTGGACTTGGGAACACCAGCAATTAAGAGGTGATTCCACGCTCCTCAAAACCTCCTGATCAGAGGCCTTGCTGTTGGATGTAGTTTATTGTCTTACCCAGGACGCGGATGTAGTTTATCGTCATACCCAGGACGTTGTCTCTTTCAGATTGTAAGTATGTTTGTAATTCAAGCAAATATGGATATTTAAGAGGCTCATCTTAGTGCAACAGAATACCTCAAATATGGAGTATCAACTAAACATTAAACACGTTAAAATGGAAATATTTTTGTGACAAGCTGATGAGACTTTACCCATCGGTACGATGTCGCATTCAAAGTGTATAGATATCGAATTAAAACCTGTGCATTAATTTTTCTAAACTTTCCTTAGTTCCATCAATTCTAACCTCACGGCTTAGGCCCGCTATACTACACAAATTGTAGCGAAAAACCATAATTAGCTTCGTATTCCATTGGCGAGATGAAAGTTCCATTCGTGAAGTTTCTTCCCGCAAATCACTGCTTTGTGTCACCGACTAACAAGAGAATGATTACTTGATTACTACAACCTTTACCTGTTCTACATCTATCTTCCTCACATATCCACATACACTGGGCCACTTCCTCTATAACCCTCTACCTCGAGTGGCTCACTGGACATGTACAGTGTGTATACCATTGTAAAAATCCATTCCTACGTCAGCTTTTTTATATCGAATCATATATATCTCGATTATAGAACTTATATTTTGTAGCAGTGGCTACATTATAATATTACGTGAAAATTCACTGAGTATTCATCTACTAGTTATAATGGTGTTGTGAGACCGATACTTTCCTACGTCATGGACTCTCTCAGTACTATATTATTATGTGAATGGTAGTATCATGGGAGTAGCACCAGTAATGCGCAGCCGCGTACGATACCAATATCGGACACCACTGGATAGTAAGCTCTGCTTACTCTTACACTATTCTTTGTAACTTTTCTGTTTAATATATCTTTCTTACCTCTAACCCGTGTTCCGTGTTTTCCTTCCGTGGCCCCTACTTCGGGTCCACATCAAATGGGGATGATGAAACCACTTTGTATGCAAGATGGAAACTATATCAGATGAATAACTGTGCCAAAGTAAAAAAAAAGCATCAAAAGAAAAATATTAAAACGTCACAAAATAGTACTATATTCAAACCGTGTTATTAAGTACCTCGTCAAATTTATTAACTAATTATCGAAAATTCTGATAACTCCTTACCAGTATTAGTCGTCTATCATATTTTATGGAGCTTCGTCAGAAAGATCAAGTAATTGTTACATTTATTGGGCATAAATCGGTTTTTATGACATTTCAAAAGTATTTTCGTTGAGGTGTTAACGTTATACAGATTCTGTGAGATGTTTATTTTTACATTACTCGCGGAAGATTTCACTACAACATTGACGATAAAAGTTTATATGTATAATTACGTATCTACTCCGCCGTACACAGGCACACACATACACAGACGCGCGCGCACACACACACACACACATACACACATATGTATGTATTAGATAAAATAGACTTTAAACTATGTAACATTTTTGAGTAAAGTGCTAAATATGAGAGATAGTGCGTATATAAATAAACTTATAGTCGAGCAAAAACAAAACGCTTGCCCTGAAGACGGCGCTGAAGAATGGAACAGACTGTAACTGCTTGGTGTTGACTTCAGTGTTCTTTTACAAACACACACACACACACACACACACACACACACACACACACACACACACATATATATATATATATTATGAATTTACTAATTAAAAACATATTGTTCCATTGCTACACAGGAATTACCATGTTTCAAAAAGAAACTGAATACTTTAAATGTAATTATAGAAATAAATTAAAATTCTAAGTACTCTTTCATTTTGAAGCGATTTTTGCAATAACTCATTTTGAAATGTACCAAGTTTATAAGCACATACATTCTTCATATTATTTGCTACGGTTACGGTAAAATTCATTCATTTTGACATGGGTTGGTAGGGTATTCACTTTCACTGACAACCTGTGTATTAAAATATAAGTTACTTTAAAAATGAGGTTAAGTTAAGGTAGGGTAGGGGTTCCTGTTCAACAAGTGATGACATCCGTTTATTGCATGTCGTCTGTTTTTTTGTTCAATGACAAAAAGTTTCGGCTCTTTTATTTGCAGTTAAATTTATAATTGTATACACAGAGATTTTTTTCAAAAAGGTCGTTTGAATATGAGTACGTCGTATTAAAATTCAATTTTAAATTATTATTCCTATTTCTAATTACTAATAGACTATACTTCTTTTAGAACAAATAAATATACTAGAATTACTAACTTATTTAAAAATTATTATTCAAAGATCAAGTAAAATTATGTGTTTCATATTTCATCTTTCTTCTTTTTTAATCATTATTTAAGGAAAATCTTTGACAGTGTCTGCAATAATAGCTCTTTCCTTTCTTTGATTTAATGCAGTTTTAATTTTCATAAATTTAAAAATGTATAATTTCTTATGTATGCACAAAAAACTTGGTTCATTTAATGACCTATAAAATCTAGCTTTTCTTATTAATTTCTATTTTACCGTAGGTGGTTTATTGGTTTTCTTTTAAGCGACAGAAATATTTAGATAGGGACGTTTGATTTCGGTATGTACTTATTGTAAAAGAACTTAAATGTTGGTTCCATCGTCTTTCGAATTCATACTTAAACATGAAAATAATAATAATGTTTAAGTATAATTGTATAATTATACTTAAACATGAAAAAAAAATTCTTTAAGCTATATACATAAAACTGTTGAAACCTAACAGGAACAAAATAAACTATGAAATCTCCACAAATATTTTTAAATGCCTATAATCTATAGCAGAAGCCATTGGTTCATACCAATGGCTTTCCATACTTAATACTCGTTTTCGCTCTCGCTTGGTCAGGTGTGACGTCACGAGTTACGACGCGTTTTTCGCTTCCTTGGCTCGTAAATAACAGTTTGTCGTTACTTTGAGCTTATTCAAACAGCAACGGCGGGCCATTATTGTGGTTTCGTATATGTGTTGTTTGATTTATTAAAATTGTCAACTTTGATAATGGCTTATGTAAGCCGAAATAAATAGATTTAAACAAATTAAGTCCATAATTTAAAAGCCTTAAAAAACTCAGCCCAATAATTATTGAGAAAAACCCTTTGATAAAAAAAGCCATGTAAATAAACAAATAAACAAACAGATCAAATAGATAATAATGAAACATAACCTTCTAGTCACTCAACGACTCAAGGCAAACCCATAAATAAAAAAGACGCCATCTGACTAGCATAAGCCAAAACCACTCTGGACATAGAATCACCATTGTAACTTGATACGCTTTTTTGGAAAGGGACTGGCCTGTAGATAAAAATTAATTCTTAATTCTTAGCCCCTTAAACCACCTAACTTCAACGGCCGAAACTAGCCGTTTCCATAGCAACAAATGTTCCAACGATACCGTAGTTATAAACACTAGCTAACCAAAAGATAGCTTATTCCCAAATTCTCGCTTGACAAGGAAGCGGGTCCAGACACCTTAACTCTTCATAACTTAAAAAATTATGTTAGGGGTCTCGGCTCTCGCTTTTGAAACATGAGAACTCTTATGTAGCGGAGGAATCATATTTTTAAAAACTAAATATATATATATATATATATATATATATATATATATATATATATATATATATATATATATATATATATATATATTCCCTCGCAAGGCTAATGTACTGATGCTGACTACATAAGTATCCATAGCTGTGATAAAGAAAAATCAACGTCTTCTCTAAAATGTTGCAATTAATAGGACAAGATGAACCTTTACAAAACAAGACCACGACCTGCGATTGGAATGAAAGCAGTCATGGCACCTAATCTGAATCCATCATAAAAAATTCAGGATGTTGAATTAGTAATTGCTAAAAACTTAAAATACCTGGATCTGTTATAACAATTTAAGTATCCGAAATAAGGAAATTAAACATAGAATATGCTGATGATTTCAACTTGAAAATCCAAGTCTTAAATAGCCTCCTCAGATCTAGACTTTCATTTGGCGCCAAACCCGTTTATAAATATATAAATCTTTAACTGAAACCGGTTTCTAAGATCAATGGTTTTAAAATGATTCGAGCATATGAAACCTGACCGTCTTAGCAAAGATTATTCTGCTTTAAACATTGTGAATCCCCAAAAAGTTGTATCAAATAACAGACACCGCATCCCTTGAGGACTAGAAACAGCAGTAAATACTAAAATGCACATGTAACTAGAAAATAAAATAATTAAATAATCAATAAAATTGGTAAGGAAGGAACCCCCATCAGTACTGGAAAGAGCGATAACAGCTACTGGAATTGAGAAACCTATCTTCCTGAAAAGTCATTTGAAAAGAAATATTTTATAAATTTCAAATTAGGAATCACTGACTCTTGTGAGGAAACAGCTAATATTATCATATATATATATATATATATATATATATATATATATATATATATATATATATATATATATATATATATATATATATATATGATTTATAATTTATTTCATGAATATTGTTATATTCAACTCTACAGACCGAACCGAATATTTTGAAGACATCGTATCAATCTAACCGGACAGATATGCAAAGATAAAAAGGAGAAGGGGAAAACAAATAAAAAAGAAAATTTAAAAATTGGGAGAATGAAAACGAAAGTGAAAAAAAGAAAAGAGAAAAGGAAGATATGAATTATGAGCCAATAGTAAAAATAAATCGATCTAGAAAAATGTCCTTTAAAAGGCCTACATATAGAAGATAGAACAAGTTAATATACCGGGTAAGGGGAAGAAAAATGGATAGAAAGTTAAAAGTTTTACAACGATGCGTCTAATCAACTGAGTGAAAGTAGTATCAGTTTAGACAGCATCATCATCACATAATACAATCAAAATTTTTTATAAACTAATAATATAATTTAAGCTAATAAGATCTGATGTGGAAAACTTGACTCTTCACTTCTTTCTATATGTCCTAACCAGCGAAGACGGCATTTAATGATGAACGATTCGATGTCTTAACTGATGGCTCATTCCAGATCTTTGGTGTTGGTCATGTCGCAATTCAATTTGATGTTTAAGATTGAACTACGCTTTTCTTGGTGAAAGCGTTCTAACTTTTGATATCGCGACGATACAGAATTATGGTTTCGCAAACATAGACAATTGAAATGAAAACTGTATTATAGACCGTAATTTCTGTTAAGTTCAGATCTTTGTGGTCGAAAAGATTACCATTCCAAAATGCACTGTATGTAGCCCCACTACTGTGTTTCATATCCACTTTTAAGGGGCACTTGTTTGATAAAAGCCTACATAGATATTGACTATACTATGCTTTTTCTAGAGGTATAATCCAGATTGTTATATCAAAATCTGATAAAATGGTATTTGGGGCTTGGCCTTTATGTTTTAGCAAGCCGGAAACAGTGGCAAGCCATAGCAAAATTCTTCAGAGACTCTCGAAGATCTTTTGAATTGTGAGAAGCGTTGTCGTCAGCATATTGAATTTATGAGGTTTGTTGCGTGGGCGTTAGACGATTAGAGTGGAGTCTGGTAAGGTTGAAAGACCCTCCATTATATCGATATCTGATTTCAACTCCTGGATTGTCTGCAGGAATTTCGTGAAGCATTGCATCCTGATACAAGATGAATAACCAAGATGCATACTAAGTTTAGTCACATGATTGGAAATTCTTCTGAATGTCCCGACGTATTGTCATGCATTGTTTGAACCAGAGAGATAAATTTGTTGGAACATCCAAAACCTTGAAAATCTTTTCACATAGCATCCCTTAGAACGCTATCATAGGATTTTCTACTTTATAAAAAAACAGGAAAAAGGTTTCATTGTTGTTCTCTGCTTTTTTCTTGGGGTTGCCATGTACAGAAAACCGTGTAGATTGAACCAAGAGTGGCGGGAAATCCACATTGATATTCTGGAAGAATCACTTCGTCGATGATCTGGAGCCGATTTAAAAGGCCCCAGGCAGTGATTTTTCCAGTGATATTCCTCTATAATTCTCGCATAATTTTCGGTCACCTTTTTTGAAGATTAGTGCATCTTTCAGTTTTTTCGGAAATTGTTGGGATCTTCAGAATGAAAGTGTATGCAGAGTTAAGCCGTCTTTGTTTGATTAGTTCGAAAAGGATATTACCTAGAACTGGGGATTTCCATGATTTCATTCCCATAATAGCTTGCATGAATTCTTGAAAAGTAGGCCCCATATTCATCCATAGCCGAGGAGGATCATTTGGAACGTTTCTCAGGAAGTCCCCAGGAGGACGAAAAATTTTTCTTCCAGAGTAGTCTTGTGAATAGGTCAGAGTGTTTGCATTATCAGCTGCTAGAAGGGATACGGTTGATGTTCGTAATAGTTGTTTGTTCCATCATTTCCATCATAGAACATTCTGAGATCCCGTGTATCTGCATAGCTCTGAAGTTCGCCAGCTTTTTGTTGCCACCAAATATTCTGCAGTTCTCTTACTGTTGTTTGACATTCCTGTTTTAGCATCTGAAGATTCATCATTTTTAGACTTGATCTTCCGTCTTGTTCATATGTCGGAGGAGAATTTTCTTGGCTCAATCATGTTATTGATTTCAATATTGTTTTCATCAAACCAGCCTTGGCAAAATTGATCATATTATTTGCCGTTTCTGTGACTATATTACGGATAGTTCTCCATTACTCATCAACAGTTTGGTCGTTGACTGGGCTAGAACTAAGATTCCGACTCATTTAGGCTTCAAAAGTGATTTTAGTGTCGGTGTTCTGGAGTTTTCAAATGTGTTTTATATGCGTTTTTGCTTTTTGACGAATGGTGACTTTTATGCGATGATTTGTGCAGCATTCAACATCCACAAGTCCAGCTTTCGTGACGAAAATGTCTCTTTTGTCTTGTTGCGATGTAATGGCCTAGTCTATTCGATGCCAGTGTTTGAATCGAAGATGCATCGACATGGTTTTGAAGAAAGTAGGAACTCGGAACTGTGTATTCGAGATGAATAGATTGTGTTCCATGCATAGAACTAATAACATGTATATGTGTATATAGATATGCTTATATATATGTGTGTGTGTGTGTGTATGTGTGTGCTAGTATGTGTGGGTGTTGTATATATTTATATATTAGGAGTGTGTATATAGAAATAAACACTACGTTGTAACTGCGAGTTTCACTCCCCAATAATCTTCGTAACGTGTAACTGTAAACACACACACACACACACACACACACACACACACACACACACATATATATATATATGTAAACACACACATATATGAAATTGGCATACGCACATACGTAAATACATATATATGTACACATAGATATACACATATATATATAATCATATCTACACACATATCGTACACACAATGACACTCATTTAAGTTGGATTGATGTGAGTTTGTGATCATGGGTCTCACGCTGTTTGCGATTGTCAGACAAACTCTGACTGATATTGAACGCTTTCCATTAAGTACCGCGCATATATTATATATAAAATATTGCATATATATATATATATATATATATATATATATATATATATATATATATATATATATATATATATATGTACATCTATAAACACATTTTATTGGATATCGTTTATCATTTAACTTTGAGAGAACTCCGATCTAACATTTATCAGGAAATTCTATTGTAGTAAATCGGGTCTGACACATTCAGTTTCTTTGGACAGATTGATCGATGTCCTCTTCCTCTTCTATTCTTTTCCTTCTCGATTATCGATTAGTTTTTGTGCCTCAATCCAACGTATGCACGTCTCTTCCTTGTGTTTGGTTATTATCTAAATAATTACTCCGCTTGTGTGTAGCCAGTGAAACCAGTTGTCCACAATGCAGACAAAAGCTATTTACACTTTCTTAAAATTAATTTCGAATTAGAGAAATATTCTTAGAGTAGAAACTTTGTATTTGCGGTCTGAAGAAAGTATTTGTGCCTTTCTTCTATTCTCTGAGACGCCTTTAAAGATCTTGGAAGTAAAATACCATATATATCATAACTTTTTGCTATAAAATAAAAGTAAGATTATAAGGGATATATTTTTTAATATACTGATAGCTCAAAAATGGCTGAAGAAATATCTGCTTGTGCTTAAAGGAAAAGCAACATCATTTAAAATTAAAGCATAAAACACTCAAATGTACACACAAGTCCGATTGAATTCATTTAATTTCCACACATGAAGTCATAACTGTTTTAGGTAACGCATAAGCGTCTTCTTTTATTACCGTGTCCCCTAAAGACGTAGGCGATAATTGGTTTTCCACAACTTCATGTCCTTACCAGTGTTTGCTTTTTGCTATCTATCCTATTCTCTGTACTGCTAAAAATGTACACAAGCTCGATTGTACGCTTCTTTTCTCAAACCTTATTGCCTTCAACATATCATGTGAGTGTTATATTTTCCAAATCCTCTTTCCTCATTATGTATTTCGAAATTTAAATTGTCTCTTTCTGATTTGAATTATAAGTATCTCTATTGTTACCATTTTCTCTCAAACTTGTTGCTTGCATATTCAGTCCAATGGTAATTTCAGTATCTTACTGTAGAAAGCCTTCACGATCGGCTTAACTAATGTTGAATAATCAAACGGCAAATAAATCACCATTTTCTTTCAATAGTTTCTTTCTTTAATTTTTAAGATTTTTTCTTCATGTCAATGAGATTACATATTTGCTAACCTAATAACAATAAATCAACCGACTACAAATGCCTTAACTGTAACTATCACGGATTGCTATTCTTCTTGCTTTTCTTTATTTGGTCTTTAATAAAAACAAAAGAATAAATAAAAAAACGTATTTTTTCGGCCTTATACAAATTTCTTACAAGGCTTACAGATTAAGCTTTTATTAGACTCTATTGTAAATGAACATCGTGTATTTTATTTCGATTTTATCTGTAGATGAATATTTTTATTTCGATTTTATCTGTAGATGAATTTGAACTGGTAAAGTATTTTTGATTGACAAAATCAAAGCTTAAGCTAAACTGTTCCAATAAAAAATAATAGAATTCTTACAAGCAGTCGTCACGTAAAAGAACTGATCAGAACAGAGTTGGGTTTTTTTTAGTTTGGAGGAAAAGTGGTTGATTCATACCATCCTTAAGGGTAAAAATAACGAACACAATTGGAATTAAAATTCGGTTTTTCCAATTTTCAGTTCCGTGCCATATAGATGCTGGCGTGATAAAACCTTGCACAACACACGCACGCACGCACGCACGCGCGCGCGCACACACACACACACACACACACACACACAGAGGCAGATATATATATATATATATATATATATGCGCGTGTATTTGTGTGCGTATCAATCTATGTATATATGTAGCCCATAATTTACCATGTCTTATTGGAAATGCTACAATTCTCTGCTGTTTACACCCAACTGGATTTACTTAAAGTATAATATAAAAAAAACTCGATCTGACACCAGGACACATACACACACGGACACACACATACCCACAGACACACCCGAACACAAGAAAAGTTAACGAAAAAATGGCAATTCCTTGTCTATTTAATGGAACAATCTTCTCAATATTTGATTCTAATGACAAGTTGGCCCTTAGAATAAAAGTTAAAATCATAAATAAAAAAAAAACAATGATTAAAATACATTTAATAATTTTGATTTATTTTAGCAAACAAATCGTCTGTCGAAGATATATTCTCATATGCAGTTTTGTGTATAAGAAAATGAAACAATAGATCTAAAATTTTTACAGTTTCAAGATAAATTTTCTTGCGTCAGTATAAAAAAATAGGGAGAATTTATTTGCCTGGAAATTCAGCATTCAATAGTTTGTCCACGCTTTCAGCCTTGTGCTACATATAAAGTACGCTTAGAAAATCATTCCAGGTTGTGTAATGCTCAGTCTTGCTCAATCCATTGCGACAGAGTAGTAATTTCAATCCTTACTGGAAATTGAAGACTTTCGGCATTGTGTCATATCTAAGCTACCCTCAAAAATGATTATTCTACATCTAAGCTACGCTTAGAAACTATGTATTGCATTGAATGAATTGTACTACTACTTTCTTTAACGCAAGCACTAAGAAAAAATAAACATATATATATATATATATAAGTAGGGGATAATAAGTACGGGGCCTAACCAAAACCCCATCTCCAACAAAATTCTGATGCATGGTCATTTGATCAGAGTTTCGCTTGGGAGACGGAACAAAATTTTTCTATCTTTGTAACATCCATATATATATATATATATATATATATATATATATATATATATATATATATATATACTATTTAAAATATTTATAAATATTTTATCATCGTGACACAGAAATTCCTGTTTCGGAACTAAAATTTTCGTTACATTTTCAAGCGATGTTGCATAACTTCAAAAAAAAATAATTTATCTTTGTAAGCAACGTAGTATTATATTGAGTCGTTTAAATGGGAGGGGATAATCATAGTACAAACTTTTTTTATTCAGGGCGTATTTCTATTTTTGACGGATCTAAATACAGATCAGATAAAAATCGGAGAAGTGAAAAAGAAGGCTAGCATACGTCTTTCTTCATATGAATAAACAGTGAAATAAAAATGAATATGGATTTAATAGAAAAAAAAACAGCACCACATACCAAAAATTATTTGGGTTTTAAAATAATCTAATTTATATAGTAAATAATATCTCTTTTCATAAAAAATATGGTTTCTTCCAACGACACTTGGACCGGATAGTAAAGTGTATGACAAAAATGAATAATTATTTGTAAAGTCTGATAGAACGGTAAATTTTTACAAATTAACAGCCAAGCACTACAATACCGTAGTTAAAAACGTCGCAACAATTACAAAAAAGCAAATAATAACAATATTAATTTGGTACATAATATAAATATAACTAGTAACATGATCAGAGATAAACTAACAATTAGCGACAGAGTCGGAAAACTTACAACGAAGGATTGTTACGTCACCATCAAGAACTATAAAAAGACATTGAGACAAATCCTACCACCAGAATAATAAATCCAACTACACCTGATATTGGTAAAATAAGTAAAAACAATCAAGGAAAAAATAATAAACAAATTAAGGAGTACCTTGGATTGACACAATGGATAACACCAAGGATGTCACTAATTGGTTTTCAACTATAAGTGATAAAACCAGTTGCACCCTAACCCAGTTTAACATCGAAGAACATTACCCGTCATTGTCAAGCGAACTTTCAAAAGCTACTCTAGAATTTGCCACTGTACAATCGGATCCGTCTGAGGATGAAATTGACATAATTATGAATGCAAAAATATATGTTCTCATTCATAATGAGCAACAGTGGATAAAAATAATTCAGGAGAACACTTTGATATTACAATATGATCGTTGGATTCTGCAGGGTCTTCAGATCTTGTTGGTTTGTTTGTTTTATATAATCTTACTGCTTATCTGGAAATTAATATAGAAGATATTGGATTATACAGGGATGATGGTCTTATGGTAGTAAGGAAGTTTACTAACTTCAAAGTTGACAAAATTAGAAAACTAATACGTAGAAAATTTAAGTACCTAAATTTAAAATTTGAAATTAATACAAAATTAAAAAGTAAATTTCCTCGATGTGACATTAGACCCAATGAAAAATATATACCAATCATATAAGAAACCAAATGCCAATCCTTTATATATCCACCAGAAGTCAAATCATCCCATATCCATAATAAAACATGTACCCTCATTCATAGAAAAACGTATTAGTAAAAAAGGTTCAAATGAAGAGATATTTTACAAATATAGTAATTTTATAATGAAGCTTTACGGAAGAGTGGATTGAAATTCCCCGATATTAAATATAATAAAGATAATAAAAATAAGCACAAGAAAAATAAAAATAGAAAAAAAATATTTTGTAAAGGTCCCTTTTAACAAATGATTAGTAGTAAATAACGCCAAACATTTCTTGCCTTTTCCAACAAATAATCCTCTTAGCAGAATTTTCAATAAAAACACACTAAAATTAAGTTATAGTTATACTGAAAATTAGAAAAAATATAAAAAACATAACAATAAAATGTGAAATAAATACTTAAACATAAATAATGGTGATTCCCGAACTAAAATCAATAATTTTAAGGAAAGGTTTTGTAACTGTAGACTTCAAATATTTTTTGAAAAATAAATGTCTTACAGAAACTATAGTTTACCAATGTTTTATTTCATCTATTGAAAATCTAAGTAATAAAAAAAAATAATATTTTATCACAAAAAATAGTTTAAAAAAAAAGATGTTTCCAAAATCTTAGTTCATTCAACAACTATGGGTATCGTAAGCAAACATCCCTCTCTAAATAATTTTGGTATTTGGGAGAAACAAATAAAACACATAGTAATATGGAAATTATTAAAAAAACGAGGACATGTAGGTCATTTAATGACCTATGTCCAGTATGCCTACATTTATAAGTTATTATAAGTTATATATTAATACGTTTCTAAAAAATAAAGATTTATTAAATCAACGAAATGAAATAACATTATTTTGTAGACACTGTCTTATTTTCACATTAAATAAATTATTACATATAATAATAAAAATATGTATTTTATTCCCTAAAATTTTAAATCCAATATTGCGATGTCTAATGTACCATAAATTAAAATTAGTATTACATTTTAAAGTATTTAATTATATATATATATATATATATATATATATATATATATATATATATAAGATTATATCATATAAAAAACCCTTTGTGAAGACCATAAATTATAAAAAATAAATTTAAAAATTACAAAATAACCCATTGCTTGATACAAACATTTCTCTGAATTTAAGTGTATATTGTAAATGTTCTAAAATAAAAAAGGGAAAATGACGTGCCTATGACACGATAGATAATTCTAGACAACCATGAATTACATACCCACACACAACCTCAAACCTATTTTTTTCTCTTTTCATATTTTTAACGCAGTTCTTTATTTTGATTCATCAAAAAGAGAAATAGGCCCTACATAAAAAATTGTAATCTCATTACCCACTTCCGTTTATACTCCTCAAAGTAAATAATTTTTTCTGCATTTATTCAGCATCGCTTGAAAATGGTACGAAAATTTGAGTTCCGAAACAGGGGAATATCCGTGTCCCGTTAATAAAATATTTTTAAAATATTTGAAATAATAATATTACAATATTAAGCTCTACTTTGTATCGAGCCCCTTTAAAGAAATAAAGATATACAACGGTATATAAAGGTAAGGTAAAGATAAAGGTATATCCAATTCAATTATTCGCAATGATCCTTCCCCGCCTGATGGCGATTTGCAAAACCAACACAGTTTACAAATTTAAATGCCATCTGGGAGATTCTATCTCCAACGGATAAAATAATATTTATGTTGGTCACACCACAAACTCGCTTTCACGACGATTAACTCTCAGTTTGAATGAAAATTCCAACATTTAAAGCAACGTGACTGTCCACATACACAATTCCGGAAAAATTGTTGTTGAAAATACAACTATACGCAATCATGAAAGCAATAAAAAAATTCTTGAAGCGATTTACATAAAACAAATATACTTAAATGTTTATAGTTGATAACAGAAGCTATTGGTTTATACCAACGGCTTTCCATACTTAACACTTATCTTTATTTTCACTCTCACGTGGTCAAGTGTGACGTCAGGAACCGCAATGCGATATTTACTTCCTGCGTTTCATATGCAAGATTTTATTGTTGCATAGCAATATTCCATGGAAACAAACAAACTTTCATTGTTTTAAAATGACCATCTTTAATCTCCGATGATGGATTATGTCAGCCGAAAGCTTAGAAAGGATTAAGAATAAAACATGTAGCAACATGGTGATTTTCTTTTGTATTTCAATGATAATGTTAAAAGGCTTATCAGACGTTATGAAAAGAATTTGGTTTAAATAGACAAAACTTGTCTATATTATTTAATGAAACATGTATTAATGAAAAAATAAAGACAATATATATATATATATATATATATATATATATATATATATATATATATTAACCAGTGTAACAAATAAATAACAAGTTTAATAAATTGATCTAAATACATCCAAATATATAAATAAACTAATAACCAATACCGATATACTAGGTGTTTAGAAAAAAACAAATAAAGATAATCAATCCAAATAAATAAATTAAAAAACTGTTCTCGCCAAAATAATAGTCAGAACAAACGACAACAATCAACCCCAAAATTCAACAAATAGCTTTAATGATCTTCAAAAACAAAAACAAAACTATTAAATAAGCTATATAAACAAATTTTTATACGTTAATAAAAACACCGACCAAAAAAAAAAAATAAATAATAAATAAATAAATATATAAGATAAAAAATAAAAATAAAAATGAATAAAAACACGCAAAACAATTTGACCCAAATAAATAAGCAAATAAACGACTTCCGGTAAAATAACGGCCATAATAGACTACCCACAATAAGCTATATAAACAAATTTTTACTACGTTAATAAAAACACCGATCAAAATAAAATAAAATAAATAAATAAATATATAAGATAAAAATAAAAATTAAATTAAATAAAAACAAGCAAAATAATTTGACACGAATAAATAAATAAACAAATAAACCACTTCCGGTAAAAATAACCGCCAAAATAGACTACCCACAATGCACCACTGACCCGTATATATAAATAGCCGAGAAAAATAACAGCACTAGTTGCCTGACGATTGCATCTAGCATGAAACAGACTGTCGCCTCTAAGTGTTGACTTCTATGTTCACTAAAAGAATAGACCATATCGGTCAATTTGCTGTATAACCCAATGCAAAAGTTCCAAATAGTAAGGGTGTTATATACTGTATGTATGAACACTAATGAGTATGTCCCAATTCTCATAAATACGTTGGACACTATTGTAAATGGGGAGTAATATGTTTTCTAATTAATCCACCACGAGCTGTAGTTTACCTACTTCACGCCGCTGGGGAGTATTTTATTTTTGTTGATGCTATAAAGATTACCTTTTCATTTCCAACCTTCATTTTGGTTATTCCTCATTCAGTATCCCTTTATAGGTTACAGCACAGGGAAAATTCTTAGCCGGGTCAGTCGATTTAGGTTTACTACTACCCATTCATTATTTCCTTCTTCATTGTCTTTTCCATAACCTCCATCTGTCATCTTTTTTAAAAGGGTTTGTCCATCTGTCACTTTTCTCATCACCCTCCTTCCCTCATATCTTCTATCTTGCAGAGCAGAGATAGTAGCTTCTTTTCGCGTCGGTAAGAAGCCTACGGAAGTGATGGCCTGGTTTGGGTTCAAGAGGACCATAGTCATAGACGTTTAGAGAAATTGGAAGGCGTGTGAGATAAAGGAATATATATATATATATATATATATATAGAGAGAGAGAGAGAGAGAGAGGGGGAGGGAATTAGGGGAGATTCCATGTACATACCTGCAAAGATGGTTGTACCTCGTCTCACCGTTATCGTCGCTGAAAGCACTATCAGGAAAACAATTTCGAAAACAAGCTGCAAATTCCCTTCACAATAACGTATTTGAAAAATACACGAATCTGTTTCTCCCTGAATTATTTTCTATTTGTTAGCCGAAAGTAGATATTTGTGTACACTGAAGGAGAATCGTTACACTTCCTAACAATTGGTGGGCAAATAGACGCTTCAACATGCAGTACTAGTTAGACAGCTCATTGTAACTGAAACATGCTGTTCGATCCTCACATGGTTACGCATACTTTTGATCTTGTACCCAAAATCTAAGCTTATTGACAACTATGTGTATCTCAGGGCCAGTTTAATGATTAGCTAGTTAGTCTGACCACTACCACTGAGAAGATATTTTTTATTCTCTCTGGGTGCCACATAATTGTGGCATTGTACCAAAAAGCTAAGCTTATGAAAGTAACTCCGGATTCCTCGGGATGGGATAGTTTTTAACGATTTGATTTCGCTGTCCATTATTATTGAGCAGAATTAGATCCCCACTGGTTGTCCCATACGTGCGGCTTGTATAGAAGATGAATGGGTAATTGTTAGCGAAGTCGTCTCGTTGACTATTACGACTGAGCCGTATATTCTAGATCACTGAATACCCTACATCATTCTTGATCCAAAAGTAAGCTCAGCTTAGTAAATAAATATTGTTATATTATTTATAGTCCTCTTTTTTGTTGTTACTATCACGTCGTTTTGGGCGTTGTTAACTCCGGGCTACTTCTGTGTTTCGAACTGAATCATTTATACACTCTATGTAAGGGGTTGCCCTTGATCCTCTCTGTCCATGTCTAGGCTTACCTTGTCTTGTAATTTTAAGCCGTATTCAGTTATTGCTTCATTTGTTTCCACCTAGACTGAGTTTGTAATAACCACTTGTAATAACAACAACTGTTGCCGCGGCTAGTGAAGCCTTGCAGCCAAGCTGGGCTTCTGTCGTCGCAGTTTTCTTTCTTATGATATTTGCGTGAAAAAAAAACCCATAAATATTCGATACATGCTTTTCTGTTCAACAATATTTTAAAAATTCATATTGCTGCGGCTACTGAAGTCGTGTTTTCAGGCTAGGCTTCCTGCACCGCTGTTTACGTTCTTTCATAAGATTTTTCTGCAAAAGAATCATATAAATATTCGAAACATGCCTTTCTGCTTAACCATTTTAAAAACATTCTGTATTCACTAAAAACAATCAAATGCATCGTCTCTTAATAAATATAATTGTAATTTAATATTTTTTAATATCATTATTAACTCGACAGTTGAGGTAAGAGTTTTAAAGTTAGAGTTTACTTTGAATTAAAAAAATTTCTATGGAACAGTACAGCGAATTTTCTTATTACTTTTTAATTAGTTTGGTGAGTTCCGTTGGTTCTGGCTCCATTGCGTATTTGTGATGCAATTTATTTTGGAGTGACCACAAGGACAAAAGACAATATAGAGTCGGAATTGCAATATACAGATCACAGATATCGTATACCAATTATAAAGAGTGATTGCTGCCGATATCAGTTTGTGCCCCAACTGGAAAAGCATTGTCTCGGTAAAAAATAAATTCTACACATGGTTGAGTAAAATTCGTATATTAGGAAAAAATGCCTTAGGAACTGTATATCAATGGCGATTTTAATGCTGCCTCAAGTATTTTTAAACACCACAAACAGCAATGGAGAACACTTGTTAAATTTCTGCTACTCTAAAAGATATTCCATCCTTAAAATATGGTTCAATCATTCCATGAAACACCGCAGCACATGGCATAATCAAGTTAATGCAACCAAAAACATTATTAACTTCAGCATCTCAGACTTTGAATTAAGTAGTTTGTGACAGATGTTAGAGAATACAACTTTGAATCTGATCAAAAACTAGTAGTAACTAAACTGACAACACCGGCTAATAAAACAGCTGGCTTCCGTACGCATAAGACATAGAAAACACCGATATATAACATCGAAGCCATGGAAATGCAAGGGTACATTTATAATTCTGTAATATACTAGAGTTCAAATTGATATCAATAAATCTGGATCGAAACAACCAAGAAGAATCATATAATGTTATCATATTTTCATTAGCGCAGGTGTCAATTCCAAGAATACCTAGAAGAAAAAAGATGCACAAATGGTATGATAATCCCGAGTTTAAGAAATTGATACAAGAAAAGAGCAAACCGAGGAGGAAAAAATAGGGGAGAAAAATATTAAACAATTAAAAAAAAATTAGATAATCCTTTGAGAAACCAATATCTCCGGAAAATTGAAATTGATAGTTGAAAATGAAATATACAACAGTGGCTATATACCGGAAAACCTTAGTAGATCTATTTTCATAGCGTTGCCTAAGAAGCCAGATGCAAACGAAAGTGAAATATCTCGAATAAGCTTTATGAGTCATATAACAAACATTATCAACCCAATTCTGATGAATACAGCGCACAGCAGAATCTGACCGGAAATCGGTCAAGAACAGTGCGTATTCGTTAAAGACACCGGAACAAGGAACGCGATATTTATGCTCAGAATGTTATCAGAAAGAGCGATACAAATGCAAAAGAACGTGTGCCTGGGTTTTATAGATGATGCAAATTCGTTCGATAAAGTACGCCACATAGTTGGGAAGGGTATTAGAATAATCATGAACCAATACTAGCAGAATGTCGCCGGCATACAGATGAAAAATGAGTTCAGCATATATACAAAAATAGAAATGGGTCTAAGACAGAGATTTGTCTTCTCACCGAACTTATTCAACTTATAAGGTGAGGCAATTCTGAGAGAATTAGGAATCTCACCAGAATTCATTATTGGCCACCACAATCTTAACAACATAAAATATTCAGCATGCGAAAAGCCAAAAACATAATATCTACTAGAACACACACACACACACACACACACACACACACACACACACACACACACACACACACACACACACACACACACACACACACACACACAATTACGAATATACATTATCATTTTATGCCCACATAGACAAACTAGAATTAATATACACTTACATATATAGCAATATTTACAGTTTTTCAGATAGGGTTGGGATCCTTTAATTTCTAGAAACGTCGGGTGGACACATCACCTCTCTTTGAATTCGGAACGCCACAAATTACACTGAAATTTGTTTAAAAGAGTCGAATGCACGTGATACATAACTGACGAATGAAAATAAGAAAAACAAAACAAAATTAAAACATACCAAAATTATTTTCTTCTTTTTCTATATATCTCATTTTCTGATGAAGCTTTAATAAAAGTGAAAAACTTTAGATTGACAAACATTTCCTGTTTATCCTTTCTCTTATTCTGTCGGATGTGAACCAATGCCCATACATACATTCATAAAAATCATCAAACATCAACAGAAACCACCAAAAATCCTACATAATACCCAAAATACATAAGATTGGTATTTTGATGAGATCTATTATATCAGGAATAGGAAGCACCCCTTATAAACTAACCGATACACTAGATAAAATTTTAACTCCACTTCTCCTTAGCTCTTCACATATATAATATTAAAATTATTATATACCTATTTTTTGCTGTAAATAAAAGCCTAAATTTACTAAAAATACATCTAACAAAAGCCAAAATAAAATGACCTCTTCCTGCACATAGGACTATAAAAATGTGCCATTTAATAACTAAGTTTTTTTTCACCTTCGATAATAATTTTCATAGTAAAATTTGGTTTACCGATGGAGGCCTCTTTTAGCGGCTAGTCTATTTTTAGAACCTCTAGATAGTGATTTTTAAAAATATTTTGCAACACAATTTTTCCTATATTAGATACCTTAGATAATTCTCTATTAATATATTTTGCCATGACCCAGTTTTACCCGATCTTGTTAAAGATAATAACGTCGAACTCACAATAGATCTTGCCTTGAATTTGAAACTAACAACACTCTACCCTTCCTAGATATGCCACATAGAATCAATAATGAACTCAGTTGGAGGTTTAAAGAAAATTTACCAACAAGAAAGGCTTCATTAATTGCTATTCTCAACGCTGTAAGAGAAAAATCTGGAATAATGATAGGATTGCATTTAAGATCACTAAGAATATGCAGCCCTCAATATTTGTCGAAAACACATTACTTCAATATCTTCATTATTTTTCTCCAATATCTTCATTATTTTATCCTCAACAATGAGAGAAAGACATACAGAATATGCAGATAATAATATTAATGTCAATAACTGTAATTATCAGAAGTAAATTCTCCACCATTATCTGTTCTAATTATTTTCACTTTTCCATGAGGTGAAATATCAGATAAATACATTTTTGTAGCTTGTAAAGTATCAGATTTGTTTTTCAGAAAATATATCATAATAAGTCCTTAATTAATATTCTTTTCTTCGGGATCTTCAACTGGTTCAAAGGAATCAGTAAATCTGACGCATCTGATCTTCCTTATTATTTTACTCTGTTGGAAATAAATCATATAGGCCGGACTATCGTAGCCAATAAATATGCCCTTTTCACTTTTGGGATCAAGTTTTTCTCTCTGGTTGACATATGTATAGCATATTGTTCCAAATATATGCATGCCACTAATGTTGGGTTTGAAATTTGTATAAGCCTCTAATGGAGTCTTTTTAATGTTACTGTTATAACAACGGTTTCTTATATATACGGCTGTATTTAAAGCATAGACCCACAGATTTTTGGGTAACTTTGATTCTATTAGCAAATATCTAGCCATTTCGAAAAGCGTCCGCTAACTACGTTCCGCAATTCCATTCTGATGTGGCGCAGTGGAAGCGTGCTGGGCTCATAACCAATGTTGTTCATGATGACGGTAGTCTTTAAGTATAGAATCCAGAGGTTGGCAGTGAATATTTGGAAGACAGTAGGGAAGCGTAGTTCAGGTTAGCAGTGGATATCTCGTTTCAGTAGCAGAGTGTAGTTCTTTCTTCTGTTCTTTTGCCTGACAGGTTGGCACTGGTTATTCGGAGAGAGTAATCAAAATGTCCGCCTTTATACACGACGGATTGAATATTTCACGTCTCCTCATTGGTTAACCTTCTTTTCAGGAACTATAAACTGAGTCCAGTCATTTGAGTTTGCTCACTAGTATATAATGGTACACAAAAATTGTAACAATAACAACCATAAAAATAACATTAAGCTAGATATAAACATACATATCAAACTAACTCCTAAACATTTGGTATCCAAAATAATTTATCCAATATAAACAATATCAAAATAATTACAACCTCATCTAAAACTAGTATGGGAATGATCGAAAGCAAAAATATCCTTAACAGTAATAATTCTGAAGCAAGAATACCTAAAATAAACTGCCACAAATGTTAGTAATACATAAAAATAAGTTCAACCACGATTTTAATTTTCAAGAATGCCGTACTTTTTAAAAGAGAAAGTAATTTACTTAGATAGACAGTTCTCGAGAATGGCGCTATCGAATCTTAGTAAAATATAAATCAGCGGCCCGGATTTTTTAAAAATATCTCCTTTCCTCAAAGCCAACATACGTGACCGCAAATACGTTAAAAATTTAAAAGAAAACGGTTGACATAAAAATGTATTATTTAAAATACATTAATTAATCTCAAACAAAAAGTATGCAAATAATGACCCCATTATAAAAATCAACAATAAAAAAAATCTACTTACTTTCGTCTATTAAACATTAGATTACATTATTTAGCATCTTATATAAATTAACTTAACACTCTGTTAGCCTGAAGTATATTTGTGAGCGTTAGAAATTCTCAAAGACTAACGTCATTTTTAATTATGTTTGCAAATACTTGTTGCAAAATAATATCCTTACATTTACCTTCGTAAAGTCCATCAGTATATATATATATATATAATTATATATATATATATATATATATATATATATATATATATATATATATATATATATATATAAGTGAACATAGAAGTCAACAGTTAGAGTCAGTTGCCTGACGATTGCATCTAGCATGAAACAGACTGTCGCCTCTAAGTGTTGACTTCTATGTTCACTTTTATATTTACACACGCTCTGTCTCTGATATTGAGCACACACACACATATATATATATATATATATATATATATATATATATATATATATATATATAGTAGATAGTTACAAATAGACAGGGATATACACAAATATTACCACTTTGATTTTGTAAATAGATATAAATTCACTAAAATAGATTGATTGATAGACATGAAGCCACTGGGTGGGATGGGTAAATAGGTTGATAAATAAAATACTGAGCTTGACTAAAATAAAGCGAGACGTAAAAACGTAAACAATAAAGATTTATCATGGAATAGTTCAAAAACGGTTCTTTCACAATTACTCGTAATAAGAATCCTAATCGAATGCGGCATCTGATTTCGTCGTGAAAAACCAATTAACAAGTGTCTCCGTTCGATTAGACCTATCTAATCGAATTGTTTTTAATTAGCCTCTCTCTGTCTTCAGTTTGAATTTGCAGTCAGTTTTATTCTCTTTTGTGAGACATACTCCAACTCTTTCGACTTAATTTTCTACTCTTCGCGAACTGGAAAAATACCCTTTTATTCAGAAATTAATATTTACCTCAATCACTGTCTATATTTCGCAGATGAGGTATTATGTATATTATATATATTATTCGGACTATAGTCCACACATTTGTCGCCATATTTATTACAACGTTTCGGCATTTCAGTACCTGTCTATAATTCTTTAGATGCTGCCATGTACCCAAGGTAGTTGTTACGTTGTAGGGTACTATTTATACTGACCAATTCTTTATCTAATGTCTCTGAGTCGCTACTTATGACTTTTGATCGGTAATGTAAGCAGCGGACGATCCCTTTTTTTACGCTGTATGGATGGTGGGAGTTGAAATTGAGTTACTGTCCGGTGAATGTCGGTTTACGGTATACGGGTGTCTTGAACCCATGCTCTGTTCGAGATATTAGAACATCCAGGAATGGAAGTGTGTTGTTACTCTCTTTCTCCATTGTGAACTCTATCGAATGTCTTATTGAGTTCACTTGGTCCAGTAGAACCTGAACCTGAATGTGGTGTGGCCAGAGTACGAAGGTGTCATCTACGTAACTTAACCATATAGTTGGCTTTAGAAATATAGATTATAATGCCATTTCCTCAAAGTATTCCATGTATATATTCGCCATTGCTGGTGATAATGGCGAGCCCATTACTAAGGGATCATCCTGTCGATATATGTGTGATCTCATTCCGAAGTGTGTTGTTTGTGTACAGAAAGTCAACATCTCCATCATATTATCTATTGGAATACTGGTCTATCCTCCTAGGAATGAGTCAACGGGCAATCTGTCTGTGACTACTGAGAGTACCTCCACCGTGGGTACCTTGGTGAACAAACTCACTACATCCAAACCCACCATCTGGTTTAATAGGATGGAAGCATCTTTGAGTATTTCCACGAAGTGGGAGGAGCTTCGGACTTATGAAGAAGACTTTCCCAGCATTGGGTCAATTATATCTACAAGGAAGCGACTCAGGGGATAGCACTCAGGGACTTGGTAAGTAACAATCGGCCTGAGCGGAATACCGTCTTTGTGAATCTTAGGGAGACCGTATATGTCAGGTAGCTTGGTGTAACGTTGCGATAACTGCCTATGCATCAGGTGCGAAGTGATCCTTGTTCTTGATTAGTATCTGTGACACTTTGCGTTCCGTTTTCATTGTAGGATCCTTTTTTACTTTGCTGGAGCTACTAGTGCTAATGAGGTCTTCCAGTTTTTTTTTTGTACAATCTGATTTGTTCATCACTACAGTCGCATTGCCTTTGTCAGCCGGTAGTATGATGATGTTTTCGTTCCTTTGAGGAGTCAGTATTGAATAAGGGTCTCAACTTCGCCACAACCATCAGGCGAGTGTCACACTTGGACATCAATACCAGAGTCGAGGAGGTGGCCTTGAACATCGCTCAGGCTCAGGGGGATGAACTGAGCGGGAAGATGAGACAGACCATGGAGAAGGCCAAGCCGCCCAGGTCTAACATAAAACTGGAGAGGCTGGCGATCGGATCTTGACAATAAAATATCAAATGCAGAACGACTGAGCTATTTATTACCACAAGAAAACTCTCCTCCTTTTGAAAAGATGGTTGATTTGACAGTCGGTAAGAAAAAGAAAGACTGCACCTTTGGTTTATTGGTCTGAAGAATTCTATTGCAGTGACACCACTGGTACGACTCCCTACGGAATGACGAATGCAGTTCTAACAATGTCACATAAGGACAGTGAGTAGTGGTAAAATGTCAAAGGTTACAAAATGAAGGAAGAAACATAATCACCCACGTCATAAAAGGAAGTAACACGTACAAGAAGTACGAAGTGAACATAAAAGTATGCAACTGAAATTAGATATTTTAAATCCGTTAACATTATCGGTTCTGACATGAAATCTCGACTAGGTTTTTTTCTCATTGCCATAACTTCACTTTGCCTCTTCTATAAGTATTTTCACGATAATTGGCCCGATGCACGAATTTAAGCGCAGTACTAGATTACCATTGTGCTCTCATAATTTCACTGTTGAAATTGTAACTATAATTCTATTCTGACAATTTATTCTTTTGCCCAGGTCTAACATAACAAAACTGAAAAGGCTGGCGATCGGATCCTGACAATGTATTCTATTGGCCAGGTCTAACATAACAAAACTTAAAAGGCTGGCGATGGGATGCTGACAATTTATTCTCTTGCCCAGGTCAAACATAACAAAACTGAAGAGTCTGGCGATCGGATGCTGTCAATTTATTCTCTTGCACTTTTCCCTTGTTTAAAACGTTTCAGGCTTCCTGTTTACTATCAACTACTATCTTCAAAATGCAATATGGCCAACTTTTGTTTCTGACCTCTCTATTTCTGTCACTCTCAGGAACCCCTTGCATCCTAGTTGCTTTATTGCCTTCTTTGCGGTGTAATGATAATGAAAACGTCTACGCTATCCAGTAACATTAAACTAAGTAACTAACTAGGATTAAATTTGTTTGGAACAAGGCCACAAATACGTGACACCAACCAAGGATCGAATTCATTGCTCAGTAGAAATGGCCATCCTCAGTAGCTCGATAGATGAAAAAAAAATACGATTATATATACACACATCATGTTGTATTTTATTTATTATTGGGAATTATAATAATTAGCGAGTCGAATGTTCATGAAGGACACAAAATGAAAGCTATATGCATAGATTTGGACTTCTGCTCACCAGTATTTTTGAGGAAGAAGACAAGATTTCTCTTCTTGCAAGGGCATAAACGTAATATAGGGAGAAATGAGAGCTTCAGCACACTTACTTCTTTGCTGTCACTGCAAACTAAATAAAAAAAAAACTAATGCTGTTAATCAATTCACCGAACGCAAGGCGATAATGTCACTAAGATAGAGTGAAAGAGAGTGAAAAGACATTATGGACTTATAGAAATTATCTTATTTTACGAAATTAAGTGCGAAAGAATTACACTATATCGGAAATACACGATAAAGAATTATAAATTTAATATGAAATTAAGAATAAGAAAAACGCTGCATTTTAGGCATTGTATACATTGATATGATACTGTAAAATATTTCGGTCTATTAGTGAAATCAATGTAAACGACATTAATATCAGTGGAGTTTTATTATCTATATGCAATGATTATTCGAACGACTGTTCTCACCTTGGATGCTAGTTCACTCTATACTTACGTCTTCTATAAATGCTTGTCGAATCCAGTCAACTTTATGATAACTAGTTCCATACCCACTTTCATAAAGTCTGATAAGCTTAATCACATTATCGTTGAAAGACGAAAGGAAAACACCATATTGATACATGTTTAAATCCAATCTAATCTTTCGGCTTACATAAGCCATTATCAAAGATGACAATTTCAATAAATCAAACAGCACACAGACGAAACTACAATAATAGTCCGCCCTTGCTGAAAACTAAATAAAAAAACTAATTTTGTTGTTAATCAATTCACCGCACGCAAGGCGATAATGCCACTAAGATTGAATGAAAGTGAGTGTAAAGACATTAGAAAGAACCGGAATCTAAATTCTAAAACTGAAAAAGTGATAGTCTCTTATTTTTCAAATGACTGTGGTGGAGACTAGAGAGTTATCCATTGTTTAATGATAAGGAATTAACCTGTATCGTTTCTCTAAATTCTTTATTGCCAATAATTTTCAAATTAAAAAAAAATGTTACCTATATTTTTCCGGAATTATTAGCTCCTAAATATTATATATATATATATTTTTATATGCTATAAATGCCTATTGATTTTATTATAGAAAATAAGCAGAAACGGACATGTGTGTATTTAGATTAAAAAAGTTTAAAGTCGCGGATAATGAATCTAAAAATATTCATTTCATGAGAGGATCAGTTACAAAGAATCTAGAATCTAGAATCATTAACATCTAACTTAACATCTGATTTAGGCCAGCGACTCCGAAATGTTACTTTGTGGTCTTGTGCTGGAAGAGGCTTATTCATTATTTATGACCCACGCTATTTCCTAAAGGTCATAGAATAACGGTCTGAGTGATGCAATACAATAAGCAAGTAGCATTCTTTAATCAGCCGTATTCGTTCAGGAATGAACCATCATGACTATCCACAACTTCATATCCTTTTTAGCTTTTGAAACGTTTTTTTTTTTACTATTCTTTCTTTTCAATGCTCTATCATATATTTGTACATGCTGGTCCTGTAGTTCATTCACTGTTTCTTTTATTTTGGCTTCTATATATCCTGTGAGTGTAATGTTTTTGAGCCCTCTTTGCACGGAAATTACAGCTGTTCTTTTCTGATTCTAAGTATAAGGGTTTTTCTTGCTAGCATCTTCTTTAGAACACCCCCGTTGTTTACGCCCTCCGTTCATGATACTTTCGGCAACCTACTGTAGAACAACATCTTCATTCCGTCAAATTCCCTCTGTGAGGAAACTGTCCAGCATTCACTGCCATACGGAAGGATTTATATTATATATAAGTTTAGTACTTTAGTTTAGTACTCTTCCCTCTCTTTCTAATTAAATTTTCTTTTTTAATAAATGTTTTAGCTTTTAGAAGGCATTTTTGCTGTTCCAATGAGTAGTTGAATTTTGATGTCACATTTTCTATATTATGATCTAAAACATACAAGTTGAAAAATTAAGTGTCACCTGTCTGTTTTCATTTCACTTAGCAATCCCACATTTCAACACTGCGCTGTTTGGCGTATAAAACTTAGGGAAAAATAAATTATCATGGCAAAGATATATAAGTTTATATAAGCCTGACACGTGCCGGTTTATACCATTTAAATAATCACAGAAATACCATCATATTTTCAAGAGTATTATTCTAGACAACTTTCTTTTCCATGCTTATTTAGTGCTATATTTTTTAAGCGTATGAATTCTAATTTGCAGTGTGCATCTTTATATATCAATATATGAATGAATTAAAACAAAATTAGCTTTTGAAACATCGTTTTATTTTGTTTAATTTTCATTCATTTATTTGTTATAATTCAAGTCAATTCAATTGAAAAGGTCAGCGGACATTATTGGGATATATCCATTTCTTGTTAGCGAAATTTTCACGCAGAGAAAGAAATGTAATTTCAAAATGCGATCATTTGACCTTTTCACTGAAAGTGACATTGGTGTCTCTTACCAGACATTGTTTATTGATTAAAGAGATTTTAACGTTCATATATAGACGGTTGCTTCATTTTCTTTGTATTCATTAGACTCTTTAAAGCATAAATTGTAAGAATCTGTGACTGCTTTCTCTCGTTAGGTTTAATCTGTCTTTGTAGTTTGTGTTTCAGTCATTCTCATTGGCCGCTAGGAGGAATAAGAAACACAAAAGGCGCATTTTATCCGAAGTTCATTTTAAATCTAAAATAAATAAAATTCACTAACAGACGTTATTTAATGAATACCATTATCTTTGTCGTTTTGATCATTAATCTCGGCCTACGCGTTCTCAAGCATTACATAGCATCCAATATTCCTGGAAAAGAGTTCTTTGTCTAATTCACATACTTTTTCCGATAAATTGCTACTATTGAAAGAAGATAAAATAAATTATGTAAGGTATCTGAGACTCAATACAACGATATTAACAATTACCTGAGAACGATTGGTAAAATTATCAGCCGAAACATATGAGGTAATAAGAATTCCTTCCTTTTTTTGCAGAACAACTTCTTTTCTGTGACGTGCCCCTTCAGGACGTGGGCGATCATGGCTATTTACAATTTTCTTTCCTTTGTAGCTCTTATTAAATTTGTATTTTTGCTATCACTCCTAATCCCTGTTCTGTCAACTGTTTATATAAGCTCCTTGCTTTCTTCTGTCCTGACTTGAATTCTAAAACGTTATCATCTTCAGTCTATGATATTCTTAGTATCCTTCTGTAGAACAGCGTTCCTGTTGCCTCAAGTATCTTCTTCATCTGTAGGATTGTCTAGCATTCACTGCAAGATTTCTAAAAATTATTCTTATTTTCTTATTATTTGAAAGCGAAATCCTGGCATATTTATTATAATTAATTTTAATGTAGGGATTTAATATAACATGTTTAATATACTTGTTTTCATTTGATCCTTTTACAGTTAAGGTGGCTTCATTTCAAAATGCCTATGGTGAAATATAACACGCTGTTATCCTTGATTTCGATTCCTATGACCAAAAGTGGATTCCAAAAAGCTATGCAAGGTGCTAAGAAGAGGAAAAATGTCGTTAGAAATAAAGAATAGTGCTGGATTGCTATGTAATATCCATCCTCTTATATGACAGCGAATATTGTACAATGGCCCCAGGGATAAGGAAAACATTTCGCCAACAGAAATTTGGTTTTCACAGAAAGTTGCTGAACATCCGTGGTCGGAGTGAGTAAGCAAAAATGAAGTTTTAATGAAAATATCAACAAAAATAACACTTATACTCAAATTCAGGAACAGACAGCTGAAATAACTTAGTCGCATGGCCTTTGGTAGCGTTTGACGTCTGCAGCACTTATCCAATAATTTCTATGACCAAATTACCCGCACTTACCAATTTAACTCCAAGAATAATAATACATTTGGGACATCAAAAACACAATTGAAGGTCATTATATCTACTGCAAGGCAGCAAGCTACTTATCTAATCTTTTATGAATGGGTAGCGGAACGTGGGTTCTAGGTTCTTAGCAAAACGAGAAACACTGTTAAGACAGGAAGTTGTGTAAAGTCATGGTAGCATATGTAATGAAGGGTCACGGTACAAAGAAGAAGAAGAAGAAGAAGAAGAAGAAGAAGAAGAAGAAGAAGAAGAAGAAGAAGAAGAAGAAGAAGAAGAAGGAGGAGGAGGAGGAGGAGGAGGAGAAGAAGAAGAAGAAGAAGCCGCCGCCGCCGCCGCCGCCGCCGCCGCCGCCGCCGCCGCCGCCGCCGCCGCCGCCGCCGCCGCCGCCGCCGCCGCCGCCGCCGCCGCCGCCCATAACCACCACTTAATTTCTGGCGTATTGCATTCGAAGAGTCGATAACTCTTCTTCTTGTCCTTGTCAATTGACTAATAGCTTAATGGAATTATGCGTTGGCACGATTAACATGATAGAGACTGACACAACATGCGAGCATCCCGATCTTTATAATCTAAATTCGAACATTAGCTCTGGTCTATAAATTAAAAGACACACAATAGGACATTACGAAGTTTATTACATAGAATTTACCAAGGGGCGTGTATCATGGCACACCGGCTATCCTAAAGATGTGTTATGACCAGATTATACACTCAGCGAAGAAAGGCTTAGCAAGGTCACGTAAACAAATTCATTGTTGCCAGATATCCGAACTTTATTAGCGTCCCACTATTCATGCATAGATGGATTGGTTCTAAAAGTATTGAATGTCAGAAGACAAAAGGAGCCCATCTACAACTACAATGCAATCATGTAATTTTCATTAAGAATTAATAAAAAAAATATAAATATGAAAAAAAAAGAGTACAAAAAAGTTTGTATGGAAAAAATATGTAATTTTAAGTAAATTTAGTATATATATATATATATATATATATATATATATATATATATATATATATGTATGTAAGTTTCATTAAATAATATAGAACGGTATTGTCTGTTTATTTTAAGTAAGTTCCGTTCATAAAGTCTGATAAGCTTAATCACATTATCGTTGAAAGACGAAAGGAAAACACCATATTGATACATGTTTAAATCCACTCTAATCTTTCGGCTTACATAAGGCATTATCAAAGATGACAATTTCAATAAATCAAACAACACATAGTCGAAAACACAATGATAGCCCGCCCTTGCTGCTTGAATAATTTCAAAGTAACGACAAATTCGTATATACAAGACGCGGAAGCGAAAATCGCGTTACAGCTCGTGACGTCACACCTGACCACGCGAGAGTGAAAAACGAGAAGTATTAAGTATGGGAAGCTGTTGGTATAAACCAATGGCTTCTGTTATAAATTATAGGCATTTAAGAATATTTGTGGAGATTTCATAGTTTATTTTGTTCAGGTTAGGTTTCAACTGTTTTATATACATAGTGTACTTATTAGAATCAGTAGTGACCGAATGTAAATACAGAATGTCGTAATTGAATTTTCGTTTATTTTTTGCTTTTAAGTAAAAATTAGTTAATATTTTTACATAGTTTACTGCATAGTTTACACTGCAACAAATATTTCGGAAGCATAATAACGCATTGGATGTCGTCCTCTTTATTAAAAGTGAAATGCGAAACTGTCAATAATTTCGTCTGCATTCAATTGTTTAACAATTCCCTTTCAATGGATGGCAACATGTCTGATTCCAAAATTTTCTCAGACAGTCATTATTATTTAATACTAACAATATTTGGGTTTGCTTTTTTATTGCATTTTTATTTCGTATGGGAGGCCCACTACATCAACCCAATCTAAGTACATTAAATGACAACCCCCGATATATATATATATATATATATATATATATATATATATATATATATATATATACAAGTATAGGATTGGTATATACGGAATAAATTCCAATAACCAACAATTATTATTCTTAAAAGAGTGCTCAATACAGAGTAGAGCAGATATAATTATTTATTTAAATATTATAACATAAATATGTTATAAAATCACTACAAAAATAGCCATTTTGTTTCAACACTTCTGGGGTCTTATCAAGTAATGATGTTGAATCAACATCACCACTTGATAAGACACTGGAGGTGTTGAAACAAAATGGCTATTTTTGTTGTGATTTTATAACATATTTATGTTATAATATTTCAAAAATAATTATATATATATATATATATATGTATATATATATATATATATATATATATATATATATATATATATATATATATATATATGATAAAAATGTGGAAAAGACAAAGCAAAATGCGAATATGTGAGTTTACTGTTTTTTATTTTGTTTTTCTGTTCCTGACTAGTATATATCGTCTCTTCATTTAACTTAAATTTAATATAAATATATCTCCATTAACCATGTCCTGAAGAAGGTCTATTTGACCGAAACGACTGACGTCGACAGAAAAACAAAAACAAAATAAAAAACAGTAAACGCACATATTCGGAATTTGCTTTGTCTTTTCCACATTTTCATCATACCGTCGGATCTACATCCACATATTTGCTTATATATATATATATATATATATATATATATATATATATATATATATATATAGACGGCCTGACGATTGAGTCTAGCATGAAACAGCCTGTCGTCTCTGAGTGTTGACTTCAATGTTCACTTATATATATATATATATATATATATATATATATATATATATATATATATATATATATATATAAACATACAAATATATACTTTCACAAAAAACATTCAATTTTTTTCTTTTAATTTGCAACTTTTCAGTTGATTTCTCCATATTATATATATATATATATATATATATATATATATATATATATATATATATATATATATATATATATATGATATCCTTGTTAATGGAATTTAGAGAATGAAAAGACAACAAAATGATAACCATATAGCCAATAATATTATGATATATACAATATATATATATATATATATATTTATATATATATATATTACGTATTAATTAATAGGCCTTTTGACGAAATTTAAAGACGAAAAGAAAAAAAAAATTAAAGTCGGAATTTTCGGACATGCCTGTGGGCTTTTTCAACAAAACGATAAATGAAAAAAGTGGCACTCAATCTTCAAGGGAGTGATGTTGTTGCTTAAAGGGATCCTTGTGGAATCTACATTCACTGAGTAAGCCCAAATCTTTCTTTAATCCTTTGACATATGATTCTATTTTGACAATGTGTGTATGCGCATGTCTCTCTCTCTCTCTCTGTGCGCGTGCTCGTGTGTGTGTGTGTATTTTAGTTGTAGATAAAGATTAAATCCGAAAAAGAATTTAAAATGTTATAGAGCACGTCTCTTTATCGCTGGTTGGGTTGAAGCCACGTATTCATTTCGTAGCGCACTTATTTATGTATGTATTTATGTATTAGTTTTTGTGGGTGTTATCTGTTTATCTCATTATGCATAAAGATACGCCATGATGGCTACTCGACTAATAAAAGCAAAACCACATAGATTTTCGCAAACAAATCAATTCAGCATTCTTTCACTTTCTCTCAAAATTCGGTACATAGTAAAATAATAGCGAAACATGTAAAACTTATTATTAAAAATTGTTTGCGAGAGTGATTCTTGCCATATCATTAACTTCATTATCTGCTTTTCGTATGAATGATTCGCGTAATATATATATATATATATATATATATATATATATATATATATATATATATATATATATATATATATAGCATAATGAGAAGCCACGTATACTTTCTTGATATGTATATAATATGGAGAAAAAAGTTTTTAAACATCATCTAAAATATTATCGTTAGATTTACGTTAGAAATATTCAAACACAGTTGCATTCCACATCACGTGACGTCCGCGTCTCTCGACGGACGCTACTTGAAAACAAACTTCGGAATACAGTTATTTAATTAATTTCTGACCAAATATAAATATATAAAAAAATATAAATAAATACTTTCACAAAAAAAACATTCAATTTTTTTTTCTTTTAATTTGCAACTTTTCTCCATATTATATATATATATATATATATATTCGAACAGATTTATATTGAAAATACCTCTTGGTTGGGATGAGAACCTTTCAGTACACTATCGTACATATAGCCTGAAGATCGCTTGAGCAGTGAATCGTTCAGTTATCATCAGTGTAGAATCCTATGTACAAACCCTCTATATCCAAAGTTAAACACCCTTCTCACATAAAAGTAGCAATATATATTACTTAGGCAGTGTTCCATGGAGATTCCATCTGCTCGCTTAATCTTTCTGAATGTTTTCATTGGAACCAGAACATTCTTTTCTTTTGCTAACCACCACCTTAAGATGCTTACGAATTTTAAAATGATTGACGAAGACCTTCTGACATTAAGCCATTCTCTTCTCAATCCCCCGATTCGAAAGTGAACAAATTAAACGTGACAACAGTCAAATGTGCTAAGATGCATCAACTAAAATATTATATACTTAAGCCATAGAGCAATACTTTATGATTATACACGACGCCGATTATCCAATTTTGACAACTTCATGTGGTCCTTCGCTAAATGGAGTTCAGTTATCCCGGTGGTGTCAAGATAAATATTGAATTATTGGTCAAAGAAGGGATTTCATGGATGGTAAGAAAGATTTTGGAATTCAGAAATCGTTAAAGATGAATGTCCTCTCTTTTCGTTTCCTTATCATCAGCGTGCAAGCCATTAGGTATGAGTGAACGTGAAGGACGAAGGAGAAAATCCTATCAGTCTACTGAGTAGGAATTATGCATTTATGTACAAACGAATTGAGAGCAAGATGTTTGCCTTGAGGACTCAATAGCAAAAAACCTTGTAACCACAATTGTGTTTTTCTCTACCCCAAACTGATACCCGTGTAAACTTTAGTTATTTCAAATCTATCTATCTATCTATCTATCTATCTATCTATCTATCTATCTATCTATCTATCTATCGTTTGTTTACATCTATCTATCTATCTATCTATCTATCTATCTATCTATCTATCTATCTATATGTCGTTTGTTTACATCTATCTATCTATCTATCTATCTATCTATCTATCTATCTATCTATCTATCTATCTATCGTTTGTTCACATCTATCTATCTATCTATCTATCTATCTATCTATCTATCTATCTATCGTTTGTTCACATTTATCTATCTATCTATCTATCTATCTATCTATCTATCTATCTATCTATCTATCTATCTATCTATCTATCACTCTAAATCTGCTCCAACTCTTTATCTGTCTAGATCTATTCATATGTTTATATTTGTTTAAAAGAGCCGAATGCACGTGAAACATGACTAGCCAATGAAAATCAAACAACGAAAAAAAAAAAACAAATAGCAGAAATCTTTCTTTGTTCTCTGATAAAGCTTTAATAAAGGAGAAACATGTTAGATTGATAATGGTTTTCTTTTACTTCTTTATATTATATTATTTATATATATATATATATGTATCTATAAATCTCTATGTATGTATCTTTCAGTTGAATGATTCCTATTTACATCTACTTATCTATTATTAATAGTTTAAACTTATTTTTTAGTGGTTTGGAAAGAAAATTGTTTTTGTCTCGTCACTCAACGTAATGTAAAAATGTTCAAATGTGTCATTCAGTTACTATATATATATATATATATATATATATATATATATATATATATATATATATATATATATATATATATATTTAATAATTTTAATAAAGATTCATCAGAGAATGAAACATGGAGGAGAAAAATAAAATTTTGTTTTTTGTTTTTGATTGGCTAAGTACATTTCATGTGCATCAATTCTCGTTTGTCTATGCGTGATTATAATGTATAATCATTTTTCTCATCTGTGTTTGTGTATAGTACGCATTTTTAACCACGAAACTAAATGAGTTTAAAAGTGAAAAAAACATTCATTTATTCTTTTAACGCTCTAACACTATTTTCGATACTCAGTAATCTAACGCAGTGTCTGCTTACCTGATATATATATATATATATATATATATATATATATATATATATATATATATATATATATATAATTCAATATAAAAGTGAACATAGAAGTCAACACATACCGCCGACAGTCTGTTTCATGCTAGACGCATTCGTCAGGCCACTGAGAAGTTATCGTGAAATTATTTGTAAAAGAGACAGAGAGAGTCAACGGCACGTCTGTGACAGATTGACTGCAGGCGAGATGCCAGATCAGGGCCAATTATATTGCATATCCGTCTCTGGATTTGATCAAGGACCTTGAGACAAACAGAAGGGGCTCCAGGCCATATATGGCAGCAATACTCCATGCAAGGGCGAATGGTAGATTTGTAGATTTGAAGGATCGACTCCAGCGAGAAAACTTTCCTTGTGGTGGATGAAGCAATTGACTCAATGTATTTGTTCCATCTCAGGTCATCAGTCAATGTGAGACCGAGTAGTCGCAAAGACGTGCTCTCCTGGAGTTGAGCGTCAGACATTCTAATTGGGGGCAGGGAAGGTTCTCTGTGGTGAGTAATAGAGAGCAGTTTTGTTTTTGAGGCATTACAGTTAACCAGCCAATTCCTGCCCCAGTCCATACCAGATTCGATGTCTTTTTAGAGACAAACGGCCGGGTTAGTTTTGTCAGCGACACTAGATTTGTTTTTTAGGCAGGAGTAAATAGTAGTGTCGTCCGCGTAGATGCCTTTTTGGGAACCTATGACGTCAGGAAGATTGTTAATGAAGATAAGCGACAGAGTAGGGCCTAAGATAGAGTTTTGGGGAACACCGGCGTTCGTGGGATAGGAGCTGGAGGAACATCCGTTGAGAACGACCTTCAATACTCGGTTTGAGAGGAATCCACCACTAGCCTTGTGGGGGTCTAATTTAGAGATAATGCCCAATACTGATGACGGAGTTATGTGCAACTCGCTCAATAGAGCCTCAGTTCTAAGGGGAAAATCGAGTGTGGGTACACCGGAAGAGTCGAGCGTTGAATTGAATGAGAATTTCCGAGCAAAACATTCAGCCTTGTCGGCAGAAAAGCTCAGAACCTCAAACTGGTTGAACAAAGGAGGTATAGAGGGTTTTCTATTGTTAAGTACGCTCGCGCAGAGACGCCAATAATCCTTGGAGCCGAATTTGCGAGATGCAATACGTTCTTTCATTCGAGCAGCAAATAGTGACTTTACTTCATTTAGGACACGCTTATACTCGTTACGTGCAGAGATAAAGAGACGTCTATTGCAGTCAGATATGTCATTACGATATAGGTGGAAGAAGTGATTCCTATCGGCAATGGCAGCTGAGCTAGCAGCGGCGAACCAAGGGAGGAGCGTGATTTGACCTTTATTTCCTTGAGGGGATGAAAGACTAGATTCCAGCTTTAACCAAGGGGGAGACCTCGGAAACACATTCTTGAACGGGGAGCGTAAAGACAACATCCAAGGGGACATCGCGAAGGAAATCCCGGAACGAGTTCCAGTCACCTCGTTGATAGTATAACGATGTTCTAGTGGTAGGAAGGTCTTTGCAGGGGGTGGAGTTGAAGGAGATGTTGACAGACACTACAGCAAGGTCGGAGTTGTCAAGAGAGCAGAGCTGCGTGGTGCTACAGGACTCGGGAATGGAGATAAAACATAGATCAAGAAGAGAAGCCTTAGCGTCCAGGTTGTAGGGAAAACGTGTGGGGAAGTCAAATATCTGCGTGATGGATTGAGAAATTGAAAAACTAAGGGTTTGTATGCCTGCAAGGTCAGTAGTAGTGTTTTTAAGCCACTTGGTATAATGGGCGTTAAAATCACCAAACACGAAGATGTGAGCAAACGGATGCGGGGGAGAGACTTTTCAATGTTGTCAGAAATGCATCCGATTACAGCACAGTCTTGGGAGGATGGAGAGTGATATAGGTAGAATAGGTAGCTTAGAGCATTCAGAAGATATAGCCGGAGACACCTCCGAATAGTCTGGAGATTCAAGAGACTGCTCTCTAGCCAACAGGAGATGGTCCTTGACGTAAAGGGCATACATGTGGGTTTGAGAGTCTTTTCTAAGGAGAGGAAGGTAGCCGTTGATCGCGAGGTCAGAGAGTGGGGTGGGTAGACGAGTCAATGTTTGTCTCACAGACAGCCAGTATATCTGGGTAGTTCGCAATGAGGAAAGATTCCACACTGCAGAAATTGTTTCTAATGCTACGGATGTTAGAAAATTAAATGTTAATGGGTTTAGTTGATTTTTTTAAGGGCTGGTTTCGATTTTCTTTTTGGATCGTCGTTAGTTATCATGATGTGTATTTACGGTAATAAAAATGAGAAGTCCTGAAGTAGAAGAAGCAGACGGTTATCGATCGTAACGTAGACAGAGAGAAGTTGACACAGCCTGCAACATTATATATATATGTATATATATATATATATATATATATATATATATATATATATATTCAGTAACATAGCGTGATCAAAGATGCTCATGGCTGGTTTGATCAAAGTCCTATTTCTTATCCATCTGCATGACAGTACGTTGGTAATATGCAACTAAGAACTGGGCGAGAGGTTTTTATGTAGATCAGTAAAGCATTATCTCACGTTAGAAATTGTCAGGCGATTGGAAATAATGCAAGCTTTTACAGTATTCGATTTCTTCTTCACTGTTGTACGAGCGTAAGAATGATGAAATATTCATTGGAGAATAATAGGGTTTTTTATTCGTCTTCGCAGACAGAAGGTCAATGGTCGTTACAAAATTGGTTATATTATTTCTTACGTGGCCATAATATCTTTTCTTTTACAATATTACAAAATGTTTATGTATAATTATTTAAAAATATGTGTTTGTCTTAGACACAATATAAACACTTTTAAATCAATTGAACTGATAGTAAATAAATATGGAATATTATAAGTAATGTATACATTCTATGAAAAGGCTCGTTAAGCTCAACAGCTAAAAACAATAATTTTAAGAGGTAACATAATAAAATGCTTTCTACTTACTCGAATGCAGAATATTACAGACTAACATTCTTTTAGTATCGTGTCTCTTCAGGTGGGCGATCCTTGCTCTCCACAATTTCTTGTCTATTATAGGTCTTACTAAAGTTAAGCTCACGTTACATTTTTTGTTGAAATAACTTTTATGAAGTTTTCTGTTTACTTTAAATAATTTTTACTGGAGATGTATATAAAAAAAGAAAATGTTATTTGCTTTCAAGGCTGAGAGTTCTGCCAGAGAGTCTCTGTAACATTATTAGGAAATATCTACCTTCAGTGGCTGTTGAAGGTTGAAGAGATTGAACAGTCCGCAAAAAAAAAAAGAAATTAAATCAAAAATAGATTAAATAACTGCTCCAGACTAATGTGTTTTGGTACATTGCTGAAAATTCACTTTTTTTTTACTGTGTTATATTGCCCGTTGAAAAATCCTCAGAAACTCCTTTCATTACGGTAGGTGGTACTGCTGCTTTTCAAATCTATTTGTATGAAAGAATTTCGTGAGAATTTGAACTCGATACGCACACGAGGTTTGCTTTAACTTTTATTAAAATAAAACATTAAAAAAGTTCTTAATATCCATATTTTCTATTTTCAGTGTTATATTCTACAGATAAAAGTACACTATTGTTGACAATGTTTGAGGAATGCATTTTGGTAAAACAGCCCTAGCATATAGCGATTTACTATGCGTAGCCGAAAGTATAGAGTACCAAGTAGGGATCGAATTCAGTGCTCTGTCATAAGTGATCTACCTTGCTAACCATTTAACCACGTCAAAGTATCCCAGAATCCTCTAAATATAATTTTAAAAAATTTGAAGAAATTGCACTCTGATATAACAGACCTAAAATATAATAAAAATCTGTAGAAAATGCGCCGATTCAATTGCAATGGAAATCGTGAGAACAGCCGTCCAATACAGGAAATATTTGACATTCACTGTGAAATTTATCTTTCCCTTTAAAACGTTTTCAGGAAAACAAGGCTTTTCAATCCACTTTTAACTGTATTCTAGTACTGAGAGGTTCCTTTTACAATTTTTATTAAGGTAGTGTGTAAGTCGACATCATTTTTCTTTATAGATAGATGTGACATATATTTTATTGGTTGCTGCTGTTGGAAGTCTTCAAGTGATTTTTTTTTATTTGTTAAAGATTTTTGATTGTGGTTCTGTAGCACCAGTCAATTTCGGATGAAGAGGTTTTTTCTTTAAAACGCAGAGGGCTCGTTGGTTTCAAGGCAATTTTAATGACTGATTTGAAAAAAAAAACACAGTTTTATATGGCTGGTTGTTCAGACATTTATAAACGACTAGCACCATGGCTTATTTTAACAGACAATGATCTCATATAGGAAACTCTGTTTTCTTATTTTGTCATGTTACAAAACCATATTTCAAAATTTCCTTTCCATAAAGTTAGTTGCATATGCATAAGAACGTTACGCACTCCGTAGCCTAACGGCAAAAAACAAACTATTATGCGAAAGCAATAATTAATTTATAATAATTACTTTATTTTTGTTCTTGTCAATGTACTTAACACAGTATCTTCCAGTGTTTATCATTGCTACAACATTGTACAGTAATAATTGTATGTCAGTTTTTTAGGCAATATCAATGTCAAGCTGTAAACTTATTAATCTACCTTTGTAGAACCAGTTTACATTTGCTGATACAAATAAAATAAACCTAAACGCTCACATTATCGATTTAGGAATAATATTTATGAAATATTATTTATCATGTACCTAGTATTGCTTAGATGTAATATATGCAAGAATATACTATCAGATTTAATCAATTCTAAAAATATATAAAATAATATGATTTTACATGTCTACCTGACACACAGCCTGATCTTCCCTAATTGTTGACGTGGTATAACGTAGTTATGGTCAGAAGTGGCATTACTCAACGTAAATACTCGAACATGCCATGAATATCTGAGTCTTATCCCCACAGCCATTTCTCAAGAACAGCTAACGCATACAAAACTGTCAGCAATCTATCATAACTTTTTACCCTAGAGCTGTTGCTTAAACCAGCTTTTAATTACTCTAAAGCTCACCAGTCAGTAAGGAGGTTACAGAGGCTACCTGGCTGAATCTCAGCCCTGAAAGAAAATAAAATTTTCTTTTTTTAATACACCCCAAGTAAAAATTAATGTAAACAAAAACTTCATAAAAGTTATTTTACGAGGAAACGTAACCTGAGCTTAAACTTACTAAGAGCTATAAAAGACAAGAAATTCTGGAGGGCACGTTGTAAAGAGACACGACACTAGAAGAAAAATCTTAGTCTGTAATATTATGCATTATAGTAAGTAGAAAAAACATCTCCTGTTATGTTAACACTTCTAATAATTGCCTTTTCCTTTTGCGCTTAAAGATCTTTTTCCTTGAATTGATACTTACATTACTTATAATCTTCCATATTTATTTGCCATTAATTTTATCGAATTTTTAATTTGATAAAATCTATAGCAAATAAATTATCAAACATGCATTCCTACGTTTATCATATCTTAATACATACATCTAAACATTTAAAATGGAATATACATATCTTTTTCAGGTGTTCATATATATATATATATATATATATATATATATATATATATATATATATATATATATATATACATACATACATACATATATATACATATATATGTGTATATATATATATGTTTATATATATATATATATATATATATATATATGTGTGTGTGTGTGTGTGTGTGTGTGTATACTGACATAAACGTACATCATAAGCCAAGTTTACAAACAAACACCAACATAAACACTTAAGTATATGTTACTGAATCAGGTAAAAAGTTAAGCTCTAACTATAAAAATATAACCCAAAGAAAATATAAAATGTCGGCTAAAAAGGAAGAAAATTTATCTGATTTCGTTAAACGTAACAAATAGCATTCTCATTTTTTAAATATAAATATTACCTTTAAGAAATGCAAAACAAAAATATAATATTCGGTCCCCAAATAAATACGAAGGCAAATCTAGACATAATATATACAAAAAGTTAAAATCGATTTTCAGAAAAAAAATATCTTGATATATTTTGAAAGAAACAACTGAAAAATGAGAAAATCTAATAAAATATTAATAACGTAAATTTAGGAAAAAATAAGTTTAGCTGAAAAAATATTATAAATAGAAATACTGACTTATGTTTCATACAGTGAAATTTACTTGCATGATGTCAGCATAGAAAATTTACAGTTAACCATCAAATAGTTGGCAGTTTCTAACGATGTTTTTTAAATAAAGGTGTTTCCATTACGAAGCCTAGAGATAGAAATATATTTATATATATTTGTGTGCTTTGTGGGAAATTGGTCATATGTTATGTTTTTCCTCCTTTTTTTATTAACGATATATTATATTATTTTTGAGATATTTATGAGCAATTCTTCCACCAGTTTGCGATCTAGGTATTCCCATGATTTTCAGGACATAGGTAATCATGTATCTCTGGAATTTTCTGTCTTTTATTATTATAAGTAATGACTAACATTTTAACATATATTTTTTAATTTGACAGTCATTTATTCACGTGCTAAACAGGCATTAAGACAAGTTCTTGAAAGCTACCAGATCCTATATACCCCGATCCAAAACAATTAATTCAGAAACGGATGAAAAATCAATGGTAGAAACAATGGAGCAGGAAAAAAAATGCAAAATGAACTAAACACAATCTTACCAAGCATCAGAAAAAAAAACCCTGCCATAATTGAAAATCCCGAAAAGGAAGAGATTACTCTACCACAACTACGAATATATCACGTTAAAATTACGCATTCATATTTGCTGAAGCAAGAAGAACCATCATGGTATCCTACAGGCCAAACTCGTCGATCGTGAAATGTATCGTTTACAACAATGTTAGTTCACAACAATATTCAGCGTAACGATCTTGGGGTAAGCGACATGAGCTCATTTTAGCCACACCTCATAAGCAGATCTTCCTAAGAAAGTCATGCTCAGTAGGATTGGAGTGGAATCCTGTACTATGAGATTCTGCCAAGTAACCAGTCAATTAATTATGAAAAGTACTACTCGCAACTGGGCGAATTAGAGGCAGCTATCCAAGAAAAAATACTAGAAATTGGCGAACAGGAAAGGTGTTGTGTTTCATCATCATAGTGCCAGACCCCACGTTTTTTTGCTGCCAAGCAAAAATTGTTGCAGCATGGCTTGGATGTGTTACCCCACCCGCCATATTCACCAGACATTGCACCTTCGGATTTTCATTTATTGAGGTCCTTGCAAATAATCTCAGTGGTAAAAACTATAATTCTTGGGATAACCTAAAAAACACCAGTAATAAAACCGCCGAAATTCTGGAATATTTAAATTGAAGGAAAAATGGTGAAATGTCGTGCAACAAAATGGTTCATGTTTAGTTGAATATATACGGAATGGCAGCATTTTGTTATGTGTTTAATTTCCCTTGCAAATCTGCATGAACTTTCCGGACAACGCAATAACTAGAGCCCTATATCAATTGTAGTTAAAATCAATCTTCTTTTTCTATGCGCAGTGTCTCTTCATGACATTGGCGATCATGACTCTCAACAATTTCCTTTCCTTAATAAATGTTGTCTTTTTGTGAACCCTCCTAAACCCTGTTCTGCATCTATTTACCAAAGCATGCTACGTAGGTAAATACGCTATTTTCCTCTGTCACAGTCACTTTCAATCTTGCTTTAAGTATCAATTTTCCAAGATTCTTTCCTTATTATTTGTCGTCCAAATATCAAGTTTTGGATTATAAGAAATCGGGTCATTTTGTTTCCATTTCTCTAAAACTTCGACTCTATGCAAGGTACTCAACATCTAAAACAAAATTCGACGAGTACCTTCGACACATTTTGGGTTAGTCCCTACTTGATTATGAGACAGTAATAGGATTTAGTTACGTGGCTTTGGTCCTGAGCTGCAATAATTAGTCCTTCTGTCATTGCTTTCAACCCGGTGCTCCTCAGCCACTGATGAGTTTTCTGTTGGTCCACATCTGCTTCTTTCGTTCTTTTTAGGTATTTGGCCAAGTTGTTTTGCTTTCTGTTTTACTCGTTTTCGTAGACGGTATTCACTTCGTATTTGTTGTTAATATTTCAGGCATATTCGGCTATTTCTTGAAGAGTGCAGCTTCTTTGTTGATAGAGAATATTTAATTTTTTACTATTTATAGGGGAGGGTCAAGTTTTTTTTGTGAGATATGACTCCAATCCAATTGATGTAGTTTTTAGCGTTTTATTATTATTATTATTATTATTATTATTATTATTATTATTATTATTATTATTACAATCCTTCTTCTTCTTCTTCTTCTTCTTCTTCTTCTTCTTCTTCTTCTTCTTCTTATTATTATTATTATTATTACTTGTCCGTATATATATATATATATATATATATATATATATATATAAATATATATATTTGTAAAAATTTCCATTTAGAGTAATTTTGTAAAACGAGAATATGAATAAAAACAAAAGAAAATATCTCGTTGTTCTTGTAAATAAACACTTCTTACAAAATAAAATTCGCAGATATAAGTTTTTCTTTTGTCTTTCTTCATATGAATTCATATATATATATATATATATATATATATATGCGCGAAATCGCATGCATGTATGGTTGCTTGTATCTATATTTATTTATGTATTTAATTCATAGTTATATATATATATATATATATATATATATATATATATATATATATATATATATGTATAGGCACGGAGTGAAAATGACTATTTTCAAATGAATAAAGAAAAAAGAGGAGAACTGAGTAAAAGAAGCAAAACAAAGGAATAGAGAAAAAGTTAAAAGTTAATAAAACCGACAGATTGAAAATACAAAAAGCAAATTCAGAAGTGAGGTTAACTGGGTTGGGTCGATTGGGTGACTGACGAACTGCATTTTTGCGGGTAGCTGAATCACAAATCAAATGAATTCTCGCCTCAAAACACAGACACGGAAAAAAGCCATTAGTGCAAATTTATTTCATGTTTTGTAGCAAAGAATGTCATTGTTGATTGGTCCCGAGGCAGTTTTCAAAAACTATTGTGTATTTTTCTTTGAATATTGACTGTAAACATTTGAAAATGTCAGCTGATAAAAAAAAGACGGAGTTTAAAACAAAAAAACGGAATTCTGAATGAAAGAGTTGTGTTGGGGCGTAGAACGACCCTGTGAAAATGAACGGAGTGACTAAATGTGGCACTGTGTTGTTATTTCCTAATCTTAACTTAAATTGAAAAAAAGTCCGCAAGCATTATCAAGCGACCAGTGAGGATCGACATCGCAACTAATTATCTAAAATTACCATTTGCCTACGGTAAGGCGCCCGCAGAATTACCCTTCGGCGCCCATGGTATAAAAGAAATATTGTAATAAAGGAATTTATAAAATTAAAAAAATAATTAAAATAACGAAAAAGGAAAGCACTCATAGAAAAGTAAATGTCGTCTGCTTGATGGTTATTTTTATTTCTACAAACGTTAGTGGTTTCTGTTCAAATCCAACCGAAGGTCATTAATTTGAATTCAGCCGTTCCTAATTTACAAAACTGGTAGCACACAATCATATAATGCTTTTTCAAACATTTTGGTATACAGAAATGGTGCTACAAGGAGCTTTATTAGTTTCTTGTTCAAACGCGCACCATATATAATAATCAAGGGGAGGTGTAGTCTGGAGACATAGGTAGCCAAATATAAGTTATGATGTTGTCGCAGAAATTGTCTAACTGCTATGCCTGTATCTGTCTATATTTCTGAGATGAGGTACTATGTACACTTTTTACATTATTCGGACTATTGTCCTCATCTTTTTTGCCATATTTATCACAACTTCAGCCTTTCAGTATCTGTCTATATTTCTGAGATGAGGTATTATGTACACTATTTACATTATTCGGATTATTGTCCTCATCTTTGTCGCCATGTTTATCACAACGTTTCGGCCGTTGTACGACCCGACTTTCTTCAGGTGGTTGGAATGACATGGCACGTGGAACTAGAACAGTCTACCCCAGTGTGCGAAATAAAGGGTTCGGTTCGACATTACAACCACCTGAAGAAGGCCGGAGCATACAACGGTCGAAACGTTGTGATAAACATGGCGAGAAAAATGAGAATTATAGTCCGAATAATATAAATAGCCATGGCTGTGTTCTCCTGATTGTGTGGCATGCTGTAGAGTCCTGTTGCCAGATATAGGGTCAGTACTACCTCTTCCAGTCACTTGATGTAGGCCTCCGTGTTGAGTTTGATGCCATCACCAACAAATTCGGAAGCTCTTTTTTATATCAGAACGATCAGAGTGAGTTTTCCTCGTTGCCATACTAATCAAACATAGGCTCATCCAACTCTCCGTGTTGAGTCTGAGGCCGATGGGAAGATGAATTGAGACATAACATCTGCATCACTAGTGATCACGCCAAACACTATCATGTTTAGATTAGATTTGAAACATAATAAATGGAAAGCTAAGACAGGTGCCGAGAAACAAAAATAAATTTGTTATAAATAAGGAAAGTTTTGATAAAACTGATATGTGAAGTCCATGCATTTATATGGCAGTGAATGATGAGAAATACGTATGTAAGCCGGAATGCTACTCCCATTGACTGAATAAACGGTTCAAAATTCCAAGAAGTTTACTGAATACTACGACAAAGACCTGAAAAAGGTCCGATGGTACAACTGGCGAAACGTTGTGAGTATAAGTACCAAGATGAATGTATTGGTGCGAACAGAAAAGTATATAATAATTATAGTTCTTAAAGAAAATGACAACAAATTTTTCAGAATGAGGAAAAGAGAGCTAAAGTTCATTGGACACATAATGAGGAAGGGGGACTTGGAAAACGTAATTCTCTCAGGGATAGTGAGGGTAAGCGAGATAGGGGAAGGCAGCGAATCACCTAAATGACGGGTTCATGTGAATGGATGGCAGAACTGGGATTGAGAAATTAACAAAAGGAATAAAACTGCTAAGATTTGGAAACTCGTAATCGAATATGTCTTTAAGGGACTTGGCACATAGAAGAACGGAAAACTGCTAGTTTTCATGCATTAAAAACGTTTCACAAAGTATGGACACACATACTTCCGATAACTTGTCAAATTCTTCAAGCAGAAGGAGTGTCTGGAATGATGCCTCGAAATTCAAGGAATCTCGACTAATATCCAACAATATCTGAACAGAAATAAAATTTAAAATTGAATATATATATAAAACAGAGGGTGTCTGTGTGTATATCTTTGTGATACATTTTCACTCGAAATCCATTCATCTGATTTTGACCAAACGTGGCACATACATTGTATAATGTAAGAGATAGGATCTTAGCGTAAAGAAAAACGATAAAAAACGTGGAAAACTAAAAATTGATTTCAACATAAATCGATTTCAACACAAATTTCAAACTAAAACCTCCCTCAATTTTCAAGCAATCTAACATAAACTTTACTCAATTGAGCCAACAATAAGTTGATTGTTTAACAGTCATTTAACTTGATAAGTGAGTTCACCCATTTCAACCAATTTACATCAAACCTAACAATTGCTTTCTAAATGTATCCTCTTTTACATCCCTGGTAGCACACTGACAAATTGAATTTCAAAAACTTCAAAATAATTGTGGTCTGAAGTGTGTCTTCATGTTGCCTGTTTTACCACTTCTTGTACTCGGCTAACTTCGATTGAATAAATACAGACTACTTCTGTTATATCAGTAACTGCATTCATTCAAAATGTTTTTAAAGAAAGTACTTTAAAGTAATTGAAGAAGATAGACTCCATTACATCTAAACATGATGCTGTTTTTGCTTCATTCTAACTGATCGCCTTTTCTGGTCGACCAGCAGTGTATGACTGCTATGTATAAGAGAATGAAACTAATAGTCACCTCAATGTTTTCTACTCATGAGAGCAAAAATCAAAATTATATAAAAATATGATCTCAGTTTTATTACCTCACAGACAACTTTTGCTTCTTTACCATGTAAACAGTAAGTGTACATATCACTCACACCTGCCCTGTAAATATTGGCTCTCTAAGTTCAAGCCACTGTAACCCGCCCTATGTATACTCTGCCATAATATATGACAACATCATCGTAAATAACACAGGAAGTCACGTAAACAGTAAGACTTTGACCACAATGAGACTTTGATCTCCAATATTTATGGGGCGGGTTTGAACAGGATGATCACTAAAGGGTTAAATATACAGACATTTATAAATCTACCGTTTGGCTGTTCATTGAAAACTACTGCTACAACTGGTCTAGTTCTCCTGCAGTATATCTTGAGCTTCTTGATAAAATTCAGACATGAGTCCTTAATGTTATCAGTTCTGATTTGGCATCTGGAATTTAGTCACTTTCTCATCCTTCTCACTTGTGGAACTCCCTTCTCATCTCTTGTTGCCTATAATCTTGAAAAACTTTAATTCAACATAAAAAACCATCTTCTGTCTTCCAGAACCATATTCCTTTGTCCTTTCCTCACTTCCTCTCACTAAAGTCTTCTCATTTCCTGTAACCCACTGCGTCTTAGTGGCATTATCACCTTGCTTGAGGTAAAATGGAAAAAATAAATTAAGAAAAACGCAGATTGAAAATATCTTGTATAAATTAGATATTACAAAAAAAAAGACGATATGAGTTTCACAGAGATACAGTTCATAACATTTTAGATGCACTGGTAATTCACTGGAATATATTTGACCACAATTGTGACTTTATAACTGCCAGTCTGATCAGGAGAAAAAAGATTCATAATGAAAAAATGCATTCAGATGGCACTAATAACACAATTCTCAAAATAAACTTCAGACCAGGACCTTACATAATATCACCAATCATCAAAAATGCTATAGTATCCTAGTCTAATATGCAAGTTCATAGAGATCTTCTCAGAGTGTAAGGTTTTAAAATCCAGCAGACACCAATAGCTCTAATATATATATTTTTATTTTTTTTATTTTTAAGCGTTTCATATATATTTTTATTTTTTTAACTATATATATATATATATATATATATATATATATATATATATATGTGTGTGTGTGTGTGTGTGTGTGTGTGTGTGTGTGTGTGTGTTGGACACCTGAAGTAGAAAAACTATTTACTGTAAATCGCAGGAAAACATATTTGGGCTCGTATAAGAAACGACACATTGTAAGAACTACAAACAACGAAAACGTTCTAGCCACAAATAAACTTCAACCCCAGACCGCTTCCCCCGGAATAAGATAACTTACGCTCCCACAAGTCGCTAACACACGCCCATTCTTATTAACATGGCGTCTACTAACAACATTGAAAACAATTTTAAAACAATCCTTCGAGACACACTCTTAAGGGATGATGATAGCCGCGTACAGAACGGCTTGAAATAGACTATCCCATTTTGAGGCAATTATGTTTTTTTTGCTGTAAGTACACACACACACACACACACACACACACACACACACACACACGCACGCACACACTCACTCACACACACACGTATATATATATATATATATATATATATATATATATATATATATATATATATATATATATATACACACACACACACTGGATATTAGATCAATTGATAATGGAATTTATTTTCTCTTTTATCCTAAAAAATTCCAAGCCATTTTCCTTAAACTCACTTTTGCCTTTCAATTAAATTTCAAGAAACCAAACATAACACAGGTCATGTTGGTAAAATATTTCCTAGTCTGTCTCATTATCTCCAAAAAAGATATTTTAAGCATATATATTTTTAATCATTCTAGTGAAAGCAAGACAATAAAGCCACTAAGATACAAGGGGTTTGCAAGTGAAGGAAACTGCGAAAATGATAATAAAAACTTTCTATTATTATCCTTATATATTGCATCAATTGGAAACCCAACTTCTCAAATTAACGTCCAATACTAGATTGGCAGCTAGGTCTCATCATTTTACTGATTAACCCGCTAGATATAACTAATTTTTATTCTAATAGTTTCTTCTCTCTCACTTAACATTTGTGGAACTCTTCCAGATTCTTGCTTTCCTGTGAACTATAATCTAGTTATAGCTTTCAACCTCATTTCCATATGTGGTGGTTGGGAAAACATAGTAACAGCTAAAATACTAACACATACACACACATATATACATACACACATAAATATATATATATAAATACATACATATACACGTATAAAATGGAGGCAAGAAAATAATAAATTAAAAGATAGAAAATAATTAAAATAAAATGAATGAAGATATAATACAACACACACAGGCACACACACACACTCATATATATATATATATATATATATATATATATATATATATATATATATATATATACATGCAACAGGTAAGTGAAAATAATATACTGCAAAAAACATTTAAAATTGAATAAGTTATTCTTCATCATATTTATCGAATACAACACATACACGCATATACACCCATACACACATATACATACATTTTATACACACACACACACACACACACACACACACACATATATATATATATATATATATGAAGAAATATAGTCTTAAAGTGTGCGATATTTATGGGATAAAGTGCTCAATATCAGAGATAGAGCGTGTGTGAATATAAAAGTGAACTCAGAAGTCAACAGCTTTCATACTAGATGCAATCGTCAGGCAAATCCTTGCCTGACGATTGCATCTAGCATGAAACAGACTGTCACCTCTAAGTGTTGACTTCTGTGTTCACTTTTATATATATATATATATATATATATATATATATATATATATATATATACCTACATATATGTATACACCTGCATATATAAATATGAAAACAATGATGTATATCATATTTCTCTTTATACTCTGCAGTGAAATCTTTTATGTATCCATCTTTCTACTATTTTATATAAAAATGACCTACTTGGGTTATCTTTACACTCACGGATTTTATATCAATATATATATATATTTTATTCTGTTTGACCAGCAGACAGTGCATAAATTATGGAAGGGTAGACACACATAAATAAATTCAAAAATAATATGTAAATAAAATAAATCTTGTTTTTGTTTATTTATTGAATTTTTATCGACACCAAAAAAAAAAAAGATTATTTTAAATGTGTAAATCTATTTCCGAGCTTCCAATAAAAAAACCCATTTAATTCCATAGCTAACACACTTTTACTTACCCTTAATTTTGTTATCTGACAAAAAAATAATGTTTTTATTTGTTTCCTTTTCATCTCGGTCGAAAAATATGAACATAAGTTTGTTCATTTTTTTTTATTTAAAATTATATTTAAAAAAATAACGTGAAAATTGGTAACTGATGATTTCGATGTTGCACTCCCCGTCATTTGTAAAAACACTTCCCATATATTTCAATAATGTTACTACTATTGTAGAAACAGATTTTAGATATTGGGTTATTGTTGAACTTACCGTACCAGACTCGGCTATCAAACCAATATCCCAGGCTGAATCACATTAAACTAATATTAAGTGTTTTAGTGAAATGAGTTATATATGATTTCCAGATTATTTTATTGTTTATATTCATAGTTTTAACTTTCAAGTCACCGATTTTGTTGTTGTTGTTGTTGTTGTTGTTGTTATTCTTCTTCTTCTTCTTCTTCTTCTTCTTCTTCTTCTTCTTCTTCTTCTTCTTCTTCTTCTTCTTCTTCTTCTTCTTCTCACCCCCTGTTCTTCTGTGAAGGTCCATTTCATGGGAAAGACTTGGTAATTAAAATACTGCGCTATCTCAGTGCGTGATGATGAGGTGGGGGCGCATATGACATGCTTGGGCGATCATATCTGTTTTCGATTGATGATCGCTCAATGCTATTTGCGTATAAGTGAATGTAAAGAACCCGACTGAGATTTGAACGCAGGTCACCGATTTCTCATTTCGAGCCATCATCCATTACAACACTAGCACATCCAAGCTTACAGCACCTGATAATCCCAAACGGTAACCCATCTAGTTACTGACTAGGCTTAACGTCGCTGAACCAGGCTAATAGAAACACGAGAAAAAATCTCATACGTAAAATTATTTTTTATTTAACAATGTCAGTTAATACTGAGTTTCTAAGAGCTACAACGGATAGAAAGTTGTCGATAACCATTAACGCTCATGTTCTAAAAGGGCACAGCACAGAGAATAGGATTAAAGCCATAATTAATATTCTTACAGTAACTAACCGCATTTTATATAAATTTTAAATGCGAAGACATCTTAAATGCCCAGTTTTTTCTATAGCTTTTAATTTCACTTTAGTTAATATGGTTCCCTGGCGATTAAATCCTCATTAAAATATCTATTTTCGTGGATATATGCCAAACCAAACCATGTTTTGTAATTATTAAATGTTGTCATCGGAACTCCTTGTCAACGGTTTATTTGCAAAATTTTCCCCAATTATTGTAGTAGATGCCTTTTACATGGCCATATTCTGTTACGATTTATTGTGTGAAACTACTGCCACAAAATTACTATTCGCCAACTGATGTTTGTAAAGCTTACACTCTGTACTTATATTACGTTGATTTCAGCTTATATTTATTTTTAGTTATATACGCTTTCAATAATTTATGCACCTCGAACGTCGTGCGACATATTTTAAATAAATGTATATATTTGTACAGCTATTGATATTTTTATTTCAAATATATTGGCCGTAAGAAAGCTGAACACCTCGAAAGAGAAACAAGATTTTGCAAAGTTTTTTAGTGATAAGAACACACCTTGGGATATTGCAAAAAAGTCTAATAGGATCACAGAACGTTCGAAATAAAATGAAAGCGTTGGCATGATAAGAACAAGTAAAAAAGACCGGCTTTAAAAATGTCACAAAAAGACACCTGAGAAAAATTCAAAAGAATATGAAAGCAAGAAAAGTAGATGAGACAAGAAATGTTGGTGTTTCAATATAAACGGGGTGGGGATGCACATTATTAAGAATATTGGCAAAAGATATGATGCCAAATAGCAACATTTAATTAAATATCAAAGTGAACTGTGTAAGATGGATAAAATACATATGAAAATTTTATTATGTTATTGACGATAGATGGATCTGATGATTGGGTTTAGGTTGTATATAAGCAAACCAATACGATTTAGTAGACAACGCAGCGAATATAGAATAATATTTGGGCCTGCTACTCTAATATCGTAGGATGGGTAGTGACTCTGAATGAGAAACTGACGTGGCGTGTTCTAATTTCAGTCGTGTTCGTTATGTTCACTTACGCGTAAATAATCTAGGGAAAGCTACGAAGCCATTCCTCTCAGCTTAGACTGGATTCTGTAATCGTGGTTGGCAATCAGTCAAGGAGGAAAACCGTATGTGGCCATGGCTCTACGATAGGGATACCTTAATTAATATCCTTAATAGGTTTCGATAAAAGTTCTTCATTATAAATAACAGCTCATTGAAAAAGAGTTGTGCAATGGATTATGCAACTATATTGGCAGGAACAGATAGGTACCTTCAGAGGTGATGATGATTATCTCAAGGAAAATGCAGATAATTGCTCAAAGTTCTTGAGCTAGATGATTTTCAGTGGTAGAGCTCAAAAGCAAGAAAATTTAAGCTTAATATTATATTCATTCGCGGCAATATTAATATTCAACAAAATGCTGCGTACATTGCCTAAAGAGAATTCTCAACCAGATATTAATTCCAAAGCAAAATCTGTGGTTCATCATTAAGAGTGATGGATATAACAAAAGAAACACTACCCAGGTTAAGTAGATTTCTAAAGATGTTGTAAGTTATTTCAGTGTCTAAGAAGTATAAAATTGAGCAATTCTTTCTAATAGATCAAATACGGATATATAACATAAACTGTAATTGTAGCATTTATTTATAAACTAGCGTACTCATGCCGTCGAAAACAGTCACCTTACAAGTAGGGAGAATCCATCTTGTATAAAACAGGGAGTTACTTTTCAGTCACCCTGTACTGAGATGCAATGAAACAATGTATTGAGATTCAATAAAACGGATATCAAGAATTCACAACTAAAATAGAGGTCAATGAACTGTTTAATTGTTTAATATTCCTTTATTGTAGACGTTCAGTGATATCTATGATTCATTCATTACAGATGGCATTATATAAACCGCTTTTTGCAGAGAGTATCTTTTCATGTTAAACATTATATGTATTTATTATAACAGTAAAATGGAAATATCTCTCGTACGAAAAAGGTTAGCAACAGAACGAAAGAGACGGCGATAATAGTTTGTTTCAAGACGATCAATTAATAGACAAATGTATCTGAGTGTCTCACATGAAAGTGTTGAACAAATAAGACTGCATTTGTAAGATTAAATGAAATGATTTCAAAATGGTTCATTTTTCTCGGGAAGTAATTTTGTGTAAATGAAGATAAATATATTTATTATATAGATTATTAAAAAGCGAAGTAATCAATCATGCATTTAATAAATTAAATTGATTTTCTATTTGCTTAGGCTAGTGATATTTTTTACATTTACCTGATCTCATTGGGAAAACTGGAGAAGGTGAACATTCTCGTTCACGCAAATTAGGAACAAAATGACATGATTCAAAAATAGCATATATTGATTCTAGGATTACATAAGAGACCATACAAATTCAGAAGTGAATATTTTTCGCGATTTTTGCTTATACCGTAAATTACTTTCACAAACCAGTCGGAAAATATAGTCTTCCATCATATTTTCGTTATACAATCCTTGGTACTGTCGTTCAGTAAATCCTGGTGGAAGTAATCTCCTTTTTCTTCTAAGTATGCTATCATGTTCTGCTTGATTTTATCAACGTCAGCGCCAAGAATATGGAATTTGAGAGAGATCATGCTGCCCATTTTGCTGTAATTTTTTATCAGGTTCTCAACACGCTCTACATAGTTTCGGCCTCGTGATTCCCCAGGAAGCCCCGAAGCACTTTGAAAAAAGTTGTTCCACGCTGATTTCTCTGTCCTAGTGATCTTCTTGGGGAATTCCTTGCACTCTGTGATCTTTATTTGTGATCCGACAAAGAAGACAGCGTTGGATTTTGCTGCACAGGGCTTAGGTATGAAGACTTGATGTTATTTGAAGGTTGCAAATTCGTTATCTAGAGCTGTGAGAAATTGATTCATAAGTTTTAAGTATAGGGGAAGAAATAATACTTTGCTGGGAACCAACAGTGTCCCCCATTTATTATTGTTCATCCTCACACTGAACTCAGTTGGCTGTGGCCAGTCGCAATGTTGTAATTTGCCGTGCTATCTTTGCTCCAAAAGCAAAGATAGCACGCTCTTGAAGGTAAAGTTACCTTCGAGACCGATCAAAAAGACCACCATTTTGATGTCTCCAATAACTCTTCATATTTCTATGTATATAGCAAGATCTTGACACTGCTGTATTCCTTTCTAATGTGCACCGAGTGAGCCAGGGAAAGAGATTAATACATGTTCCCTTTAGGAATCAGCACGGTTTTGAGGATCCTGAGTGAGCTGTCGATGACGAGGATCATTCGCAGGCGTTACAGACGATTCCAATTGCCTCGAACAGACCAGTCACATTGTTACAGTAGCAAAGTCAACCTTGACGGATGAAAAAGCTTGAAAACACTGCTTTCTCTGAACAGCGACTTGTACAATATCATCTTACATAATACAATGCTTGAGTCACGACTTCAAAAACGCGGCATTGGACTTTGTGAAACCAAGAACTTTAATCGAGTTATTGATCTCTTTTTGGTTGTGGTAATATGGGTTTGTCTCCCCCAGCTACGCTAGATTAATGATTCCACGCCTTTCTGAATTGCTGTTCTACTCCGACAACGGCTGGTCTCTCTTTGGAGGAGTGGGTACGGGGAGATCAAGGCAGTGTGGCACGAGTACGATGGACGACAGATGCTCTGGATATATGACAGCAGACATAATCATGTCAGCTAAAGCAATTGCTTGTATAGTCTGTTGGTTTCCACCAAATTCGTGGGATTGGGAATTTCATGGCTCAATTTTCTCCTCTGTACCATGCAGCAAAAGTGTAACAATATATGTGTATAAAATACAAATATGTCTCATCCAGTGTTACTGAAAATTTCTAAAAATCGTGAGCTAGATAGCAAATGCCACAGAAATACGGAATCTTGTATACGATAAATACTTAATATTCCGTATATTATGGCTCTTTCCTGTGTTACAGTATAGTAATATAATAATCTGGACACTAATGTGCGATTGTTGAAACATATTTAATACTTATTTATTTAATTAAAACTGAATTAAAAAAATAAAAGTAAAAAATATTTAAATGAAAAAAATTTCTTAAACTATTACACTTAAAGATTCCACTATCTAAACAAGCAGAACTTTCTAGCTTAATTTCTAGAGACCTTTTGAACAAATTTGCCTTGTAGGCCTCAAATATTTTAGCAGATGTTCCCACAGATTCCTTTTCCGCTCTCATCTTAATAAATTCACCTCAATCATAGCATTAATTTGCCAGATGCTTACAATATCTTAATGCCATTGACGAATGCATCTATCTTGTTTGCGCTTGGACAGCTAGAAATGAATTGACCTGTTAAGCATACGTCCCGTGTATTCATACTGCCATCTATGTTATGAGAACGTTCTAGAATTTTTTTCGAACATTTAGAGATTTCGAAAGTTCTTAAAACCTCTAGAAAGTTCTAGAAAATCGTCTTTCGGCAACTCAGCGCAGAATCTACTTGGAATATAACGAAAGATAGGTTCGTTTCAAAACATCGATTTCCAGATCGCAAAAACAATGTTTGTTAGAAGTACCAGGCATTTTTCTTCGTGTATTGACAGAAGCAATCAGGAAATATGTCTTACTCACCAAAGACAGAAAATATTATAATTTTGCTACAGTGTGGTATATCTTTTGATAAAAATTGCGGTGCGCTTTGTTTGCATAATAAAAGATGACAACCATAACAAATCTGTTCAGGACATTGGTGGTCATGACTCTTCACAACTTCCCATATTTTGTAACTCTAAATAATTAATTTCATGTAATTTTTTTTCTATCAGATCCGATTTTGCACTCCATTTAAACAACCACATTAAGTAGGTTGCTCGTTGTTTCACTTTTTTCCCTTTGTCTTCAATAAGTCCCTTGAGTGTCAAATACATCAAAACCTATTTCCTCACTATATTGCCCAGAACTGTTGCTTTCTGATATTAAGTAAAATGTTCATTTTATTACTATTTTTCATAAAACCTCTTCGTTGCTTACATATGACCTCAATTGTTTTATTAGCCGTCGTATGCAAGACCGCGTGTATATCGGTTCAAATCTTTTCATCTCTGATGAGACTGCCCATCATTCACTACCCTTTACAAGGACCGATACTACATAATAATTCAGCACTGTCTGTCTTTGTGTAATGAAATCTTCCTATTTCTGAAGAGTGGCTGAGTTTAAACTATTATTAGCTGGAACTCACACGATAGGTAGCAGTAAGTCATATGCAAGCAACTTCTTTTCTCGCACTTTTCACTTGTAGAAGTCCCTTTCGGCTCCATGCTTTCCAGGCAACTTTAGTCTGCAAAAATTTAAATGCAATAAAAATCGCTATCTCCTATCCTCTTGATTACTGTTTTTTTCCCGGTCATTATTAATGCTTCTTTTCCTAATTCCTCCACACCCTGTAACCCCTTGTGCCTTATTGGCTTTACTGACTTGCAGGGAGTGATACCGCTTAAATATATACTTTTCAGGTAAATATGTAAGCAAATAAAGAATGTTATCTTCATAACTGAACCAGCATTAGAGAAATTTTATTGTGGAAACATTGATTTTCACAATCAAATTTAAAAGTCAGATGAAATCACTTAGGAAAACGTCAGTGAATGCAGCAACATTAATATGTGGAGAAATAAAAACAACGACAGAATGAATAAATTATTGAAAGTGTGTGATACGGTGGAATTGAAATAATGTGGAAATGGCGTGGCGAATATAAAATTAAATTAATAAACTAATAACGACCTCAGGATAAAGAAGATTAGCGTGCTAATATGATTTAAAAATACCTGTGTAATACTTCACAATTAGCATTCAGGCAGCTAGCACAAACACGTCTACTTGTTATTTCTTTTGAATTTTCTCTTTCGATCATCTTTTTTTCTTTTTTTGCATTTGAGACGCAAGACATTTTTTGCGTTATTCTAGTGATAAAAATAATTTATTTGACTTTTCTTACGATTTCCTTTTTGAAAGAAAAATAATTTTATATAATCGGAGACATTGCACGCATGATCATATTGTCACCACAATTTTCGCCCTTTATTTTATACTTTATTTTATTGAACCCAAAATTACACATTAAACTGAAATGTGGACGCGGGCTTATATATCTACTTAATTTTGTTCTTGTTCATTACTCCGACTACCCATTACGTTTTATTGTGAAAATACATTTTCGTAAATTTCCTTGGTGGCTACTACTGAAAAATAAATATATTTCTTTTTGTTTAAATTTATTTTGATACTCACTTGTTGGATTCTTATGTAATCCTGCCATCAGTTAAAAAGAGAATGCGGATATTTATTGCAAAACGAACTTCTATGTGCAGCGTCCCTTCAGGTCATAGGAAATGATGGCTCTCCAAAATTCTTAACTCGAGTTTCTGCCTGCAGCTCCGCCATTCATTCAAACAACATCTTCAGGTAAGTGATTCACTGCTTATCAATTATACATATATATATATATATATATATATATATATATATATATATATATATATATATATGGGCTCCTGAAAAATTAATTTTGGTTGAGCTCTCTGGGGAAGGAAGTGTGGGTTTGTAAACAGTGGCTATTAAGGCTGATATAGCGAGACTCTTCGGCAAAAAGCGAATTGAACCCTGTCGGTCACTGTGTGTTTATCTAAAAACAAATACGCTAAAATTCACCGACGGCTTAGTGGTAGAATTTCCGACTGACGCCAATTCAGTTGGGTATCGATCTTAGCTACTGGTAACCGGACGTCTAGCCACACTGAGGAAAGGTGATACAGCGAAACAGTCTGTCTGTGGATACCAATACTATATATCTATATATTGTGTATATTTCGGCAGCAATGTTTCATTAAATAATATAGACAAGTTTTGTCTATTTGTTTTAAGTAAGTTCCTTTCATATTGTCTAATAAGCTTAATCACGTTATCGTTGAAAGACAAAATGAATCCACCATATTGATACATGTTTAAATCCAATCTAAGCTTTATGCTCACATAAGCCATTATCAAAGATGACAATGATTAAGCTTATCAGACAATATGAAAGGAACTTACTTAAAATAAATAGACAAAACCTGCTTATATTATTTAATGAAACAGACATTAATATATATATATATATATATATATATATATATATATATATATATATATATATATATATATATATATGCTCCGTGATTGTTAAGTCTTCTAAGCCTTTCTTTTTAATTATATGTCCAAAGAATTTCAACTATGTTTTCCTGACTTTGAGTAAAATGTTCTTTCTATTGCCATTTTCTTTAAGACTTCTTTGTTTCTTACTCGCTCTTTCAATGAAATTTTCAGTCACTTTTGTCAGAGCCCCTATTTATGTTATCTATTTTTTCCTCATCCCAGGGGAGATTGTCCATCATTCACATACATTTATTATATCGGTGCTTCTCTCTATATGTGAAGTAAACATAACTTTAGATTTACTATAAATATGAGTTCGATCTTCACTAATGCATCAGAATTTTTATTTTGGGCAATATCAAAGGAAGTTTAAGGAAATACAATATAATGTCAATCCTCCTATATTGCAGTGAATGTTGGAAAATTATCTACAATCGCAGAAAACACACGAGTCAAAAATGCAGTTCTACAGACGGATGCTGTCATTACGACGGACAGAGCATCTCAGCAACAGAGAGGTTATACAGCAAATGAGAATTAGAAGGACATTTACGATAAACATCCGAAAGACACGGGTTAAATTTCTCAGACGACACATGTGGAAAGACGGCTTGGAGAATTTAGCACCCATTGGACAAATTGTAGAAAACAACTATCTAATGAGTTTCTCTAAACAAATGGTAAGGAGTGGGTGCTTAAATATCCTTAGAAAAGGTATGAATCTATCTCCCCATCCTAGTCGTGGATTAAAAGTAGGACTTGTATATGGAAAAATCTTTGATATACTCAAAAAATTGTTAAAGCAATATTCACTGGTAAAACAAATATTTTTACAATCCAAAATAAGTTTTACTTTTAATTAAACAACAAATCTTTAGAATCGTTAGAATCAATCAATCAATCACCACCCTGATACAAGAAGTGTTTATAAAGACTGGCATTATTTTGATCAGTCCAAACAATATTAATAAATTTTCCGTTGTGACCATTAATCGTATGTGTTCGGGACTGTCGCAGCCCGGGGACTTACTCAACCATTAGGAAGAGACATTTACTTTTAAGCAAGAGCGGTCTTTTGAATTTGAACCGGGTCAATGAAAGGCAAAATCGAATGACACAGGGATTGTTGGAAATAATTCTTATTTCTACTTTTCATGAATGGCAATTTCAATAAAGTAACATATATATTGTGTACAAATCAAGGTACTAATATCAGCATTAAGTTAATTATAGAAATATCAAGTTAGATATATAAGCAAACATTATAATGGATATTTAAATAAAAGTATACGAAACGGAAAATAAAAAATGTAATTCCGCTGACGATTAGAATATTGTACAGGGATTTCGTGGAGATTGCATCGACTCCTCAGATTTGATTGTAAAAATTAATAAAAAAAATCTCCTAACGAGTGGATGTAATCTACTTCTAGTTTCTAAGCACACATGTCTGCCAGTGCAGCGGATAGTCAGACCTTATTAAAGACGCCTGCTCAACCCACATCCGTGGTTTAAACTTTAACTACACTGAGAGAATCGTAGTTACAGAATCTTACAGAAAGCCCGTTATTTGGCGTAGTCCTACTTTCAATAAGGACAGTACACTTAAACACAAGGTTAATATGATTTGACCTTGTACGGTTTTCTGTAAGACACTCATTTGAACGCAGAACATGCTTAAAAATAATGGAAGAACATCAACTATGAACCAACCAAAATGTGCCGAGCGTGTTTCTAAAATAAAATATTCCTATAACTCTAGATACACTTATAAAAACATCCATACATTCAGTTAAAAGTATAAATAAATCATCCTTGATAATGACTAAAAGGATATCCGAAAGGGTTCGGATATACAGAAGTTTTGGACAATTTCTATCTAAAAGAAAAGCATAATAAGAATACAAGAAAAAAATTAAATAATAACTTTAAAGTAGTATCTTGTCAGTCGTTTACATAAAAATAAATCCTTGTTTACTGCTAGAAATTCATATACATATATTTCTGTATTATATTTTTTTATCGGGGTTCTAATTACTTCCTCTGAATAACTGCTCTCTCTAACAGATGCACAGCGTATTCTTCCTCAGGATATTTACACAACCTGCGAAAACAATCGATTATATCGGGCAACGAATCTACTATCATACCCTCCACTGAGTCACTGTCACTCATAGGTGCCGCTAAGGTAACTTTTCGCATCGGTCTTTTTCTCCATTCTGGAATGTTCTATTCATCAATTTTCGCACTGCGAAGATCGACAGCATGTGCCTTTGTAGTTACACGCGCAAGCTGTTCCTTGATTCTATATTAGAGTAGTAAATTTAAAATTATGTCAATATATCAAACAGATGATTTCCCTTACCTACAAATACAAGAAAAACTTCATAGACGAATTTAAACCATCATTAAACAAATAATACACTACACACACATAAACACATGATATACACATAGTAGTAAAACACACTAGTCGCACCACACACAGATACACAGAAATATATATGTTGTTACTGTATAGATTTCTTTATACTAATTTAATACATAATATATATGTATGGAGAACGAATATATACACAAGAATATTGGCAAAAGCAAACACACACACAAACACAGACTCACATACACACGACACACACACACGGACTCTACAATCATACAACGTGTATATATACCATCTCCTTGTAATAAAACAATATATATGCATAGGGACGGAATATATATATATATATATATATATATATATATATATATATATATATATATGTATATATATGTATATATATATATATATATATATATATATATGTATATATATGTATATATATATGTATATATATATATATATACAGAAATATAGTCTTAAAGTGTGCTATATTTATGGGGTAAAGTGCTCAATATCAGAGATAGAGCGTGTGTAAGTATAAAAGTGGACATGGAAGTCAGCACTTAGAGGCGACAGTCTGTTTCATGCTAGTGCAATCGTCAGGCGCCTGACGATTGCACTAGCATGAAACAGACTGTCGCCTCTAAGTGCTGACTTCCATGTCCACTTTTATACTTATATATATATATATATATATATATATATATATATATATATATATATATATATATATATAATATGGGTAAACCAACTGAAAAGTTGCAAATTAAAAGAAAAAAAATTAGCTGTTTTTTTGTGAAAGTATTAATTTATATGTTTTTATATATTTGATATTTCAGACCGCCTCGGTCCTTCCTCTTGGCGTAATTCGATATACCTGAAGAAATTGCCGTAGTGCTTTCTCCGTAGGCACATCGTAGGCTTTTCGTAGCCCTCTTTTGAGTGTATCAACAAATCTCTCCGCCTGCCCATTTCATCTTGGGTGATAAGGCGGAGATTTTATATGTTTTACTTGATAAACCTCGCAAAACTCTTGGAAATCTGCTGATGTGAATTGCGTTCCATTATTTGTGACTAGGCAATCCACTACACCAAACCGAGCGAATAGATCGTGGAGGCAATTTATGGTCGTTTCTGAAGTAGGATTTTTGCAACAAAACACCTCCAGCCATTTACTATAGCTATCCACTATGATTAAATAGTAGAAGCCGTCAATTGGTTGTGCTTAATCTGCGTGTATTATTGACCACGGACGATCAGTCTCTGGCCATGGCTTATGGATGATTGGCGGTGCTTTGGCTGCTAAATTACAACCCTTGCACATTTCCACCATCTGAGTAATATCCTGGTCCATATTCTTCCAATATAGATAGCTTCGCATTAGCGACTTCATTCTATTTTTACCAGGATGGTCCCTATGGAAATCCTTTATGATCCGCCTTTGTAATGTTTTGGGAATTACAACCCTTTCGTTGTAAAGTAACACATTGTCGCATAGAAAAAAGCTGTCCGAAATTTGCTCATTTTTTCTGCTATTTTTGCTTTTGTTTCATTAATAAATTCGTCGTTTGTGGCTTCATTTTTTATGTCTTGCAATGTGACTGGGAGGTTTCTAACTGTACAACATAGTACTATCCTGATGTCTTCTTTGTTTATTAAGGCTGGGATTACCGTATCTTGCAATGGCTCTGTCTTTGTTGACAGACCATCCGGATGTCCGATCTTTTTCGTTGGTAAATATTCCAATCTGGAATTATAGTTCAGAAGAATTGTTCCCCATCTAAGTAACCTATTTGCGGTGTAAACCGGTAGATCTTTTGTCGAACCAAAAATTGTTAGTAGGGGTTTGTGATCCGTCTGAAGAGTAAATTGTCTACCATATGTGTACCTATGAAACCTCGTGACTGCGAAGATAATTACTAGAGCTTCTTTCTCTATTTGTGAATATTTTTTCTCCGCTGGTAGTAGTGGTCGAGAAGCATGTGCGATGGGTTTTATTGTCCCATCTACATTTTTATGTAATATACATGCTCCGACTCCGTAGGCGCTAGCGTCACTTGCTACAATAATTTCTAGTTTAGGATCATAGTATGCCAAAAATAAATCTGAAGGTAACATTTTGATTATTTCGTCAAATGCTTTTTGGCATTGATCTGTCCACTGCCAAACTTTTTCTTTCTTTAGCAGCTCGTTCACTGGAGCGCGAAGTTTATGCATTTGAGGTATGAATTCTGGTAGTAACTTACTAATCCTAGAAAACTTTGTAGTTCTGTTAAGTTTTTAGGAACTGGAATTTTTTTTAATTGCTGTTGACCTTTCAGGGTCTGGTCGTCTACCTTCTTGATCTATTATATGGCCAAGGTATTTGATTATCCTTCATGAAAAAATCGCACTTATTTTCTTTTACTTTGAATCCATACCTTTGTGTTCTTTTAAATACTTCCTGTACATGTTCACTCTGTTGTTCAACGCTTTCGCTATTAATCAATACGTCATCCAGGTATGCAATTGTGTACTCTAGTCCGGCAAGCATCGTATCCATTGTCTGTTGGAATATAGCCGGCGCGACCTTAATTCCAAAAGGTAATCTTTGGTATCTGTACAGTCCTTTGTGTGTGCTTATGCATAGTAAATTTGAACTTTCATCATCGACTGGAATTTGCAGGTACGCCTCACTTAAATCAATTTTTGAAAAAAATTCTCCGTCATTTAATTTAGTGGATACTTCTTCTGGACTGGGTAGAGGATAATGGTAGTCCTTTATTATTGCGTTCAAACCTGTAGAAAAATCAGCGCAAACTCGAATTTCGCCTGATTTCTTTATGACGTAGACCGTCGGTGCGGCCCATTTACTGTATTCTACTTTTGTCAATATGCCAGTGTTTTCGAGTCTGGTTAATTCTTGATTAATTTTTTCAATTGACGCAAACGGTATGCTCCTTTTTCTTTCTTGTAAATAGGCTGAACCTTTTCCTTAATTTCGATATTTGCTGCCATTTTCTAACATATTCCTAGGCCTGATAAAAATATTTCGGAGAAACTCGTTTTTAGTTTTTCTTTTAATTTGTCTGCCTCGGTTGGTAAGCTTTTTACATTTTGGCAGTACGTACTTATAGGTAGATCCCACAGTGCGAATTTTTGCATCCAGTCCGTTCCGAATAGGTTTTCGGTATTTCTTAAGACGTACATTTTTAGTTTCTTCGTCATTCCATTAAATGTTACGTTTGTAATTACTTCACACCCGAATTTTATCTTTCTCTCCGCAACTGATCTATCAATTTTATCCGTTTTTAACATGACAGGTCTGTTCATTTTTCTCTATGTTTGTAGTTTTATAATAGTTAAGTCTGAGCCAGAATCCAGCTGTAGCCTAACTCTTCTGTTTTGCATTTCAACTTGTACGTATTTTCTTATGTTAGTCTCATCTGCTTGGACAGTCCTCGTAATTCTTATTCTGCTTTTGTTTTCTCTTCTATTCCAACAGTGAGAACTTTTGTGGCCTATTTTCTTACATGATAGACAAGTTTTAAAACGATATGTACAGTATTTAAACCAATGCCAAGTCCCACAACGATAGCATGGACTGGGTGGTAGTTTTTTTATATTGATTTTTATAGTTATAAAATTTTGTTTTACCTGATCTTGAGAGGGGGAAATCAGTTTGGTTGTTTGTGAGGAGGGTAAGTTGGTTTGTCTTCCTACTTTATGTATGTGTCCTATGCCAGCTTCTTCTATGTCTTTTGAGTCTTTCTTCACACTGATGCATCTCTGGCAGTCTTCGGTTAGGTTTTGAAGTGTCAAATCAGTTTCACTCTCAATTTAGTAAGGATTCTGCGTTTGATTTCCGCGTCTTTGGTTGAAACCAGACCTTGGGCGTAAATTAAGCATTTGAAATTGTACGGGCTGAGTTTCGATAATTTGAAGTCGTCACAATATTTGTTGACAATGGACGCGAAAGTTATGTAATCTTCGTTCTCCTTTTTTGTAAGGTTCATGTATTTCCATCTTTTGTGGAATAGTGAAGTATTATGGCGGAAAAGTTTCGTTAGCAGTTTAATGGCTTCTTTGAACGTTAGCACACTTGTTTTTCTGGGAAGGATATAATCTACGAATTTGGCATATTCGCATGTGCCTAATTTTCTTAGTAATAGACGTACTTTACGTTCGTCTGACCAATGTTTGCAGTCAAATTCATATAGATCTTCGTACCTTCGGAAGTAGTTTGCAAAAGTTTTATCTTCGTCGCATACGCGCTTGAAATCTTCGATAGTTCTCCAAGTAGCGTCTTGTGAGAGAACTCTTTTGTTCTCGGATTTTTGCTCCTTATTTGACATTACACGTAGCAATAATTCTTGCAATTCAAAATATTTTTGTTCGTTTTTTTTGCTGCTGTTGAAATTGGGTTGTGATAAGTTACACAATGGTTGACTTAAAATCTTCCATGTTGACGTATTTTTGTGTAACCTGATATTCTGTAACCTGCGTACGCAAAAGAAATTACCTTTGTTGCCAGTGAAATTTGATATCCAAAAAGAAAATTATTTTCTTTTTTTATGTTCGCGAAGAATTAGTTTTTTTTTAGAATATCGCGTAGAACTTGTTTTTTATGTTTTTTTTTTAGAAATCTCCACGTAGAACTTGTTTTTTTTTAGAGTTTACTTGTCGACCATTGTTATGTGTGACGGATAGCAAAAAAGTATGTCCTCCGCGTATAGAGTTTGTATTTCTTTTAGGGGTTTCGTCGTAGCCACTGTTATGGTCCAGGTTCCTTGTACCACGGTGATGGTCCAAGGTAGAACCAATGAAGAATAACTCGAACACAAGTATGGAATAACACAGATATATTACAAAGAGAATATGTACAAAAGAAGTAGAAGTGTTAGTAATAATAATCAGGTTAGGTTAGAGAGAACTATGTTGTCTCGAAGTATCACTATTCCAATATCTTACAGTAATCGTCTGACACGACTCTGTCTATGACTGACTATGACTGCTGCTCCCTCTTGAGGCGCAGTATTTATGATGTACGGGATAGTCCATTATCATGATGGGTAAGTTCCCATAACAATATATATATTAAAAACAAAATTACACCATAACTATAATAGACAATGTGGAAAACTGCACCAGCCTACAAACTTTAAATTCTGCTGTAGAAAATAACTGATAATTATCTTAACAGAACATTACAATCTACTAAATAAATGATCAGAACCCACAAGAAATTGCAGACAAGAAAACACATTTTATATATATATATATATATATATATATATATATATATATATATATATATATATATATAAAATGTGTTTTCTTATATATATATATAAAATGTGTTTTTATATATATATATATATATATATATATATATATATATATATATATATATATATATATATCCGTCCTGGTGTATTCAGTTAGCAATTTATAGATGTATAGACAAAATTTATTTCAGTAATCCTTTATTCATTCGCCATCAAATATTTTTGTTATTTTCCTTTTTGAGCATTCTTTGTTCACTGGCATCTTACTCTTTTTGCATTCCAGGAGCATGTGTGTGTGTGTGTGTGAAAAGTGTGTGCATATAAATATAAATATATATATATATATATATATATATATGTGTGTGTGTGTGTGTGTGTGTGTGTGTAATATATTGGATATATTATTATTTATATATCATATGCGCGGTACTTATTAGAAAGCGCTCAATATCAGAGATAGAGCTAACATACTTGGTGTTATTTCTGTGAGTTTGTGACCCTGGGTTTCACGCTTTTGCGATCGTCAGATTGTCTGACGATCGCAAAAGCGTGAAAACCAGGGTCACTAACTCACACCAATACAACCAAATATATATATATATACATTTACACACACACACACACACACACACACACACACACACACACACACACACACAAACACACACACACACATATATATATATAGATATACATATATATATATATACACGCACATAATAGCCAAAACACACACATAATACACAAAAATGGAGAAAGCTTTAAAAAGATAGAGACGACATGAAATGATAACAAGAAAGACCTCATTTGTTCCTCTTTCTCTGATGGATCCTAACTGTTTCATTACCCCTTAGGCAAAGGAATATTTTCCGCCAGTCCAAGAAGAATCTGGATAACTACCACACACAAACGGCAATGGTTAAATATAAGAATATGTAAAAAACAAATAATTTCTTTAAATACTGTGGAAGTAGCCTGATGAATGTCACAAGACTTGAAACACATGTATCAAAAATATGAAAAATAAAGTATAATATATTAAAACATCCACATTATAATAAAAACATTTGCGTTTTCTCTTTAATATATATATATTATTAAAGAGAAACCGCAAACGCATATATATATATATATATATATATATATATATATATATATATATATATTACGGTGGACTGGTCATGTCTTGAGAATGTCTGATGACAGGATACTCAAGATCCTAATGGACAGCCAGTTAGATTAGGGCTACAGGAATGTAGGACGCCCATGGCTAGGATACAAAGACAAGCTGAAAAGCAACTTGTCAGTAGTCAATATACCACATAACACCCTAGAGTGCTTAGCCTTGGAGCGGGTAGAATGGCGATCAACCTGTTTTAGTGGACTCAGCAGTTTTCAATCTGCTTCTCTGAATTATCTTCAAGAAATGAGAGCAAGATCTAAAAGGTCAGCCAATCTAACGGTGATCTCATCTCACAACCCTCACACTTGCTCCATATGTGGCCTTAGCATTGTTTCACTGTAAAGGTTGAATATATGTGATGAGAAAATACATTCTTGTCTGAACTTCCTTTCTATTTTGGTTTATTTACTGAAATTATTTTCTATCTTCATATGTATGACTGTTGCAATATATTATTCTAAGAACATTTCCAAATAAAGAAAGCTTACTACTAGATTGGCTACTAGGTCTGATCGTTTTATTGTTGAACCACCTAGATGTAGCTGTAAGTTGTATTATAATAGTTTCTCCTCTCGTAATTCTCCCACGTTCAACTGTCTTCCAGTTCTTGCTTCCGTTCCACCTAACATCTTAAAATATTTAAATGCCAACATCAGTCGCCAACTTCTGTCTTTTATTGTCCTTTCTTCTCACTAGCGTTTTCACATTTTCTTTCATTCTCTATAACTCCTTGTCTCTTAGGTCATTATCGCTGTGCTTGGGGTGAAAAGATTAAAACAAAACAAGATTATCTAGGTCAAACCAGGCGACAGCTGTCACTGGATCTTCGTCCAGTGACTGTTCATAATTCTAGTCTAGCTGGTAATTAATTACCTGCTAACGTGGAAATACAGCAAGATCCTCGACTTCTTGGTGAGAACACTGAGAAATCAGTATTTTTCTTATTCTAATGATAAAGTATTGAAAAAATTGAACATTTTGGTGCTTTTAATTTGTGCAACAAAAAACATTTCCTCTTTAAATGTTAAAGAGAATATTCTTTTTTTATGATAAAGGAAATTTTTAAATCTAGCTTACAAAATGTTTCTGCTAACTGCATTTGAAATATAAAGTCAACTTGTTGCATTACTTTTGTAATTTTAATAGTTTTTCTAGTTAATTGATTCTTCTACGAAGGATTCAGTTTCACTTAAATCTAGTATATTGAGAAGTATACATAGAGAGAAATTGACAGAGCGACGTCGATATTATGCAAATGTATGTAGTTCTTCTCCACGAATTTAAATGGTTACAATGGCCCTAACAGATAATTGCATTGTCCAAAGTTTGGCTTGTTAGCTAGCACTTTTGTTGTCAGGTGAAATATCCTGGTTGTTGAGGTTATTCATGTCTTTCCCCTCAGGCTGCTGGTTTGCACTCACTGGGATAATGATCGCTTAATGGTTCATTGCAGCAGCACTATCTCTGAAAACCGACTCTCGAGAACGAATAGGAAATTTACGGCGTTGATGAGAAACGATTCCTTGCGGGTAGTGCATAGTTTCACAATTAATATTGAATAGTATACGCGTCATGGCTCTTAAATGGCAGAGACACTTAAATGTTAGTGAGAGTTAAATTTCAAGGTAGCAAGCGTGTGTGGGTTGGATCGATAGTTGGTTATTGTCTAGAGCAATCTCTTCTTTTATTAGCGTAATTATAATTGTTGCTATAAGGTGGCTTAAAATGTTATCTTTACTGTTCCAATCATTGTAAGGTCGTGGGCATCGAATGAGTGACGTTTGTGAAGGTTGATATGGGTCACTGCATCGAAGATGCTGATAAATACAGCTTACTGCAAGAAGTTTTTATTAGTTTAGTCGGCATTGTAACCTCATTTCTGGTTATAGGCTAATCTGACGCGTATAAACTCGAGAGTATTTTGTTAATACTACTTTATGATTAGCATAACAAAAATTCAGATTCCTTAGTGTTTTTCACCAAAGGAGGCGGAGATCTTGCTGTATTCCGAGATTATCAGGTAATTAACAGGTAGACAAGAATTATAAAATTCACGATGTTTATTAAAAAGCTCATTTAGTCCATTGTTCTTCGTTGTAAATCAGAAATGGGCTAAAAAACGACTTTCAATGACAATTTTGACTAACGAACCCATTGAGTTGTCAAAATTATCACTGGAATTCTGCCCTTAGAAATAGAGGTTCGAAAGGAATAAAAGAATCCTATTAAGTATAACCAAAATAAGAAAAAACGTCTAGGAAGATCAATTGATTTACTCCCCTTTTCAACACAATGGTTAGAACCAAATTAGGACATAAATTTCTAAATTTTATCAAAAAACATTCCCCAAGACTAATCCACTCAGTAAAACATTTAATTGTAATACTTTTAGATTAAGCTATCTCTGTGCTGATAACCTAGAAAAATAATTAAAAATCGCATTAACAGTATCTTAAAAAAGTGTATGAATTTATAAAATAACTAATAGGAATGTCAGTGTGACTAATACAAAGTATAATAACACTAATAATAGCATGTGTAATTGTAAGCATCCTAATAATTACCCACTACATAATAATTACTTAGCTAGTTGTCTGGTTTATCTCAGTAATATTTCTACACTGGAAAACACCAATATTAAAACATTTTACATCGGATGTACTATGAACTCACATTCAAAGACCGTTTGTATCAACATCTACAATTCTTCAACAACAGTAATCATAAAAAGAAGACTAAGTAGTCCTAGAATTGTTGGAAATTAAAAACAAAACACCTACTGTTACATGGAAATTACTTAAGAGAGCTAGAGCTTGTTATTATCCATATGCTCCTTGTTAATTATACCTTAATGAAGAATTGGAAATCATTAGGTTTAATGATAACATCAATCTCTTAAAGCAAATGAATGAATTTACTCTCAATTGAAATCGCAACTCACAATTTACCTTAAAAAATGCGTAGTAATATTTTGAAATACAATCCAAAGTTATTGTAGATTTATATTTTTATTACTATTATTATTTTCCTGTACTCCTATATATTTCTCTTCATGTACGCATAAATATATATGTGTGCGTGTGTTCCTGTGTGTGTGTGTGTGTGTGTGTGTTTATATATTTAAGCATGTATATATATATATATATATATATATATTTATATATATGCCTATATTTGTTGAAATTTGCATACATTTATGTATGCGTATATATGTTTGTATCTTCAGATGTAATATATATATATATATATATATATATATATATATATATATATATATATATATATATATTTGTGTATTTAGGCAGCAATCCTTCTTTCAAGCACATTTCATTAAAAACGACTGACAAGGTGCTTTTATTTAGCTTTTTATATAATTTCTCGTGCGATCTAATAAAGTTTTTCTTTTCAGAGGATAAATTATATAAAAATTGTCCGAAAGTTCTTTTTATCCGAGCGCTTTCGGCTATACATTTAGCCATTATCAAGGATTATATTTCAACTGTTAGAATTAGAAATATTTTATATAATTTATCCTCTGAAAAGAAAAACTTTATTAGATCGCACGAGAAATTATATAAAAATCAAAATAAAAGCACCTTGTCAGTCGTTTTTAATGAAATGTGCTTGAATATATATATATATATATATATATATATATATATATATATATATATATAAAGGCTTAAACACTAATATTTCATGGTCATAATTTCTTCCATGAGAATCGTGAAAACGATCCAATTCATCAGGCCTACAAATTCAAAAAGAAAATAGAAAAAACAACTACGGGAAAAAAAAATATAAAAAATAATATTTACCACTAATATTATCAATCTATATATATATATATATATATATATATATATATATATATTTGTCCTTTAGGTTTACATGTACGTATATTTATTAGTATATATGTTTCCACCTTTGTTTATCTACTCGGGTAGATATATTTGCACATGTGTGTCTGAATGTGGGATGTTTGAATGTAAAAGTGTGAGTTGATAGGTTTGGTTGTATCTATATATCAATCATTATGTCTGTATAGATATATCCATATATAAATGCGTATATGTATATATATATGTGTGTGTCGGTATATATATATGTGTGTGTGTGTGTGTGTATGTGTATATACATGTATATATGTATGTGTGTGCTTATAATTACGTTTATACTTATGTAGTTTTGTCGCTGCATGTGTATGTGTACTTATATATATATATATATATATATATATATATATATATATATATATATATGTATATATAAGTACTCATGAATACATACACCGACGCAACTACATAAGTATGAATGTAGTGATGTTAAATCAAGCATGAGTGTGAAAAAATTGCATCAATCATACATATATTTTGATATATATATGTAAAGAGATACAGAGAGACGGACGGACAGACAAACTGACAGGGAGATACAAGGAGAGAGCGATATATAGAGAGAAAGGGATATAGAGATATATAAAAAACATGTTTTCTTCCCCAATGTAATAGTTACAAGTATACAGTCACATTTCTGTTTTTTTTTTGTTTTAAATCCAGTAATCCCCATTTAAGTAAAATTATCTTCGATCTGTAAACAAACATTCTGGCTGACGTAAGCGACAGTCACGTGGTCACACATGTAAGCATAAAAATGCGAACATGCAGCAGATCTGGCAGACTGCGTTGTATTAATGCACACACTTGGATTTACATACATTTATATAGTCTAAATTTCATAGTAAATGTTCTTGTACACACACAAACACACACACACATACATGTATGTGGGTTGACGTTTGTGTGTGTATTGTTTACTTGAATTAGCGGACTAGTTAGCGTAGATTTTGTAAACAGATATGTTAATAATTCAATTCTCAGCTGTCTTTCACAATAAATTAAATGGAAGTGTCACTAGGAAAGAAATCTCGGAATCTATTGCTATTCTCGTAATATTTTTGAATTAAAGTATCTGCAAAGTATTGTAACGGAGCTACAGTATCCAGAGCGAAGCCACTCAGCACAGATTGATCTTGAACTCTGTTTGATTACATTATATCTCTCATGCTCATTAACGCTCATTAACGCTGTTCATAGCATTTCTTGAAAGGAAAGTCTGAAGAGTGTGGTCGTCTCACCCCATCACAGTGCAACAACAACCACAATAATACCCATATCTCGACACTTGCAAGATTTTCCTGCTATATATATATATATATATTTATTTAAAGACATTTATATTATGTTTAACGTTCTTTTTATAGATACAAGTATTTAAGCAAATGCTCTGTTTTTATAATAAACAGTATTAAATAACATTTACCGGCCTGAATGTCCGAGAAATTTTCATAGAAAATTTTCGCTCTCCGACAGGAATCGAACCTGTATCCTATGAAAATTTCTCGGACATTCAGGCCGGTAAATGTTATTTAATACTGTTTATTATAAAAACAGAGCATTTGCTTAAATACTTGTATCTATAAAAAGAACGTTAAACATAATATAAATGTCTTTAAATAAATTGTCGGACAATGTCCAATTCTAAAATATATATATATATATATATATGTGTGTGTGTGTGTGTTAGTCCTTCAGGTTTACATGTATGTATGTTTATTAGTATATATGTTTGCACCTCCGACTCACTTAAGTAATTTCCATTACAGTATATGTTTTGTTTTTCTTTTTTAATCTCCCGAAATACTTGGACTAATTAGTCCTGTATTCATGATTACTGTTGTTGAAGGATTGTAGATGTCGATACCAACGGACTTTGAATGAGATGTAATATATATATATATATATATATATATATATATATATATATATATATATATATATGTGTGTGTGTGTGTGTGTGTGTGTGTGTGTGTGTGTGTGTGTGTGTGTGTGTGTCTATATATATATATGTATATATCTACATATGTGTATATATATCTGGAGATGCAATATATATATATGTAGTTGTGTCGGTGTATGTATTCATGAGGACTGATATATATATATATATATATATATATATATATATATATATATATATATATATATATATATATATATATATATATATATATATATATACGAGTGTCATTCAATAAATAAGGTGCATTTTTCGGTATAAAGACTTCTAATACAGATAGAAGCTTACTTTTTTAATTTTCCAACGTAGTCTCCCAGCACTGTCACACACTTTTCCCATCTGTGCACAAGCTTCCGTATTCCCTCAGTGTAAACATCTTTGGACTGATGTCTCAGCCAGTCGCTCACAACACTTTTGACTTCATCGTCACTTTTAAACTTCGTGCCTCTCGTGAACGCTTTCAAGGGACCAAACAGGTGAAAGTCTGAATGGGCAAGGACTGGGGTGTAAGGGGGATGAGGGAGCAGTTCCCAGCCCAGCTCGTTGATGGTCTGCACCGTTTGGGCTGCTGTGTGAGGCCTTGCGTTGTCATGATGCAAGATGACTCCTTCTTACTGATGACCCTTGCGTTTGTTCTTTATGTTTTTCTTGACCTGCCTCAGCAGTTCACAGTAGCTGTCACTGTTCACAGTGCTTACTTTCTCAACGAATGAAATGGTGATTGGGCCTTGCATATCCCAAAAAAAACGGTTAGCATCACCTTCCTCGTGGACCGCTGGGACTTGAACTTCTTCTTCACTGGAGAGCCTACGTGCTTCCACTCCATGGACTGCTGTTTGAACTTCATATAACGTGGCAAAATATTGAAAGTATGGACGATATAGAGATATATAATAAAAACATGTTTTCTTCCCCAATGCAATAGTTACAAGTGTACATTAATCCACGCACTTGAATGTGCATGCATTTGTATAGTATACCTTTCATAGTAAATGTTCTTGTACACGCACAAGCACACACACATATATGTATGTGTGCGTGTATTTGTGTGTGTATTGTTTACTTGGAGGCACGGTGGAGTAATGGATAACGGCTTGGATTGAGGAATCGGAGAGCCGAGTTTGAATTCCAGTCGAATCCATTACATTCACTTACGTGCTAACACCCTTGGGAAAGGTGTGAATCCTCTTCTTCTCCCTCCAACTATGGGTAAATAGCAGGACAGACTGGGTTCTATAGACTTGGATGGCAACTGGTCTAGGAGAAGGACAACTCTGAATTCAAAACCTGCGGAGGTTCGTTTGGGGACCTTGTGGCATTCGCTGCACCAGGTCCCTGTATTCGTCCCTCCAAAAAGTGTGGATGGCCCTGCACAAAGCCTTCACCACTATAATCAAATCTCATGTGTCGGTGTCGGGCTCTCACTTCCTAGGAACTGATCTGTCTGACCCTCATACGTCGAATTCGACGGGAGAGTCGATCATTGTTTACTTGAATTTCTTGAAAGGAAAAGTGAAGGGTGTGGTCATCTCACTCCATTGCAGTGCAGCCACAACCACAATAATGCCCAGATCTCGCCCTTTGCAGGTTTTTCCCTGTTTAGGAAAATCAAATCTCTACTTAAAAAGAACGATATTTTTAGAGGTAATCCAAGAGAATATGACGAGGGAGCTGTTCGTTACCCACCCACAAAGAAATGACTTTCAGGAATGCTTCCTTCAGTGCAAACGACGCTGGATAAAGTGTGTGACTTCGGAAGGTGTTTTATATGCTGAATTGAATGTGTTGTAGTTTTCTTTTGATAGTACCAGTCCCGATAGTTTTGGATAAAATATCGTACAAATTAAGAAAATGAAAAGGTCATGAGGCTCGGATACTTTTAATAAGTGTGTACGTAAGTTTTAGTTTTATTTTTGCCCAGATCATTCTTTTCGATTGTGAAAGGAACAAATCATCTAATTGCCTTTTAATTGTGATTTATATCCATTACAGAGTTACAGAGAATTGGAGTGAGACCAAAGAGGAGTGATAGAGGAAAGGATGAGAAGGATAGGGGATAGATCAAGGCATCTGGAGACGTCAATTGACATTATATTTGAATAGTTGGAGAGCTATCAGGGAAACAGAAAAAGGGGAGGGAGTTCCACAGGCGAGAGGTGCGAGACATGAAGCTATTGATGTAGAGGAGACGGCTACATTTAACATTTTCGACAGTGAAAGGGTGTGAGCGAGATGTCAGCCTAGTAGAACGCTTAAATTCATGAAGTCTGGGAACCAGCAAAAGCAGCTCATCGGAGCAGTTACCATGAAAGTATTTGTAAAAAAAGACAGAGGGAGGCAACAGCACGTCTGTGAGAGAGCGACTGCAGACGAGATGCCAGATCAGGGCCAAATACTTTGCATATCAGTCGCTGGATCATATAAAGAACCTTGAGGCAAACAGAAGGGGAGCCGGACCATATATGGCAACAATACTCCATGTAAGGGAGAATGGTTGATTTGTGGATTTGAAGGATCGAATCCGGCGATAAAAATTTCCTAGCGCGGCAGGGTGGAGCCAACCTTCCTTGCGGTGGAAAAAGCTATTGACTCAATGTATTTTTTCCATCTTAGGTCAGCAGTCAATTTGAGTCCGAGTAGTCGCAAAGAGGAACTCTCGAGAAGTTGAAGTCAGACATTCTAATGGGGTGCAGGGATGGTTCTCTGTGATGAGTAATAGACAGCAGTTTTGTTTTTGAGGCGTTAAAGTTAACCAGCCAATTCCTGCCCCAGTTCACAACCGATTGGAGGTCCTTTTCGAGACGACCGGCCAGGTTAGTTTTGTCAACGACACTAGATTTGTTTTTGAGGCAGGAGTAAATTGTAGTGTCGTTCGCGTAGATGCCTACTTGGGAATCTATGGCGCCTGGAAGATCGTTAATGAAGATAAGGAACAGAGTAGGGCCTAGGATTCCTTGGGGAACACCTGCGTTCGTTTGATAATATGAATTGAACTTTAAGAAACATGGTTGGAATTCAAACTCAACTATACCACTTGTATATACAAACATTTAAAATTAATTTCATATTTGAAATATTCTCATTTTTATTTTAAATAATATGTATTATTTTATTGCGTTATTTTAGCAGTGCTCATTACGTCTATTCTCCTTTTCATCTGAGAAATCTGAAAATGTGCTCACCGGCACTAGCATCTCCCCATGTAGGAGAGTGTATTTCCTGTTTAAACGCATAAAGGAAATACTTCTCAATAAATATAGGAACTAGAGTCCTCAACTTTCCATTCCAGAAATGAATGAACTCATTTTCATGACGCTTTTAGTAAAATACCCGAGTAAGATTTCCCCCTGGGTCACAGGGTAATCGTATTGATTTCGTTTATACTAACTTTAATAATCACAGACTCAATAATCCTCATTTGTTCTAATCACGACAAAAACAATCTTATTTTAAACGTGTGTTTCACTTCACAAAAGAATAAAAGAATTCTGGAAAAAAAAGAAATACAAAAAAATGAGTATGAAAAAGAAAAAAAATGAAAATAAACGAAAGAAGATAGTGAACCAGAAGTCAGAAAGTTTTCCAAATAAAGTGGAGAAATGTGCAATACATTGATTATTGGAACCTTTCTCATAATACGTGAATAAGCCATCCTTCATGTTTAATGAATATCAAGGGATTTTGTGCAACATCCCAAGTGCTGTACTCACGTAGCCTCCCCCGAAATAAAGTAGGTTTGTTGTTCTGTTCAAAATGGCGACCACTGTCCAGTGTATATCGTTGTGGTAGACAGACTAATTAAATAAGATTGTAAATTATAGAAAAAGGATAAAAGACGAGTTTTCGGCGGAATATTATTCAGGAAAAGAAAGGCATCCTTTAAAAAGTGGCGCTTATATATATGACCAGCAAATATATATATATATATATATATATATATATATATATATATATATATATATATATATAGCCTTGACGAAAAAGGATACACAAAAATGTATTTCCATTACAGTATCAGTGTCAGAGAAGTTACAGATTCACAGTCAAGGAAGTCCTTAGGTGAGGGTTTGCAGTTCATTTAGATCCATATACTTTAGGAAATTCTGACTTTTCCAACCTCTGCGTATGGGCAATGGTAGATCGAAAATACTTCGGTTTCATTCACAATTGTTGTTAATTTGTTCCCAAATGTGGATTTGTTCACCTTTCCAAATCATATCTGTGAAAGACGTCCTCTGTGTGACTGACGGTCAAGTCCGGCTATCCCAGTTAAGGAAAACGTAGGGACAAAGCTTCGTCCTAACACGGGAATATAAATATCATTTAAAATGTTTTGGCCGTTCCGGAAAATTGTTCAATGAAAGGCAGGTGGTAGGCAAAAGCTCTAAGAAGAAGTAGACAAAAATGCATGCTCCCCAATTGGGCCCCAAATGCAATATCATTGTTAGTTGCAGAGAAAAGTCCCTGATTTGTATGGGAAGAGAGTGAAAACTATAGTAGTTGCTTTAAAATAGGTCTTGCAAAAGATGCTTTATTTATTATCAAGAAAATAATAGAAGGATAGGCCAGTAGGTGACTGTCTCTTCTACCAGTCGGTTTTGACGAGAGTCAACTGCATGCGCCTTTCATTTATGTAAACGATTTTCGAACGGAACTGCAAGACAATCCAAGCAAATGATTTGATTATAGTAGTAAAGACTTGTATAGAACAGTTTCTTAACCGGGAACGTGTTGAATATTATACCTCAAATTCCCCAAACTTATTTTTAAGATATTAATTCACAGTTTGTCAGGACTACCTGCTGCTTTCATAAAATAAACCAGTCTCTTCTGATATTTAACTGATATCTTGAGCGAAGTTATTCCTGACTTTTCAAACAGAATCAACTAGAAATTGTACTCAGCGCTCTGAAAACATTTGAGCTATGAGAGTCAAGTAGGAATGCAACAAGTAGGAATGCAACAACATCAACAGTCAAAAGGAAGTCAGAAGAAGAGTAATGACATCATGAAAGCTGAACAACTTTCTTCATCTTCGCCCCTTTGATTTTAGAAATCAACTTCCAATTTAAACATTTCCTGCACAGTCCCACCTTCCACTGCCCGCACCTCTTAATCTTATTCTTCTTCCCTATCTACCCCTACCCCATACCTCTCCAAGATAAAAAAAGACACTGGATGATCATTTGTTGGAATGCTTAGAGGATGCACCTGCTTGAGTTGCTATCCCGTTTTTTATTTGTTAAACAGTGAAGTTAATAACAAGTGGCCTAACATTTTTATCCACTAAAACAACGTTTATACTAATGCTAAGAAAATCATGGACCGAGCGTATGAGCAACCATTAGGATTTGAGAGGTTACAAAAAAGGAGGAAGCTTATACTTAGAACCCGGAAGAGGCAGCGGAAGTTTATGGAGCATATAATGAGAAAGGAATGCCTGGAGAATCTGATACTCATGCGTCGAATAGAGGGAAAGAAAGTCAAGGGAAAACAACGCGTGACATACTTAGGGTGCTTATGCAAGTGAATGACAAAACGTTGTCTGGAGGAGGAGGAAGAGGGAAGGAACTTGTTGAGAGATGCAAGGGATAGAAGGAGGTGGAGAGCCATGACCGTCTACGTCCTGAAAGGACATGGCACATAAAAAGAAAGAAAAAATAAATAAAGTGGAACAAAAAATGCTTTGAAAGTAATTTTCTGTTGTTTACGATTCAATGCTAATCGGAAACCAGCAGATAGAGATTCGTAGAACTGCCAACGAGAAAAACTATCTTTCCCTGAGAAGTAATTTTAACTGCCAGGGTGGTTCATGGCTGAACTGCTACGGGGGGCACTTAAGTGATTTAAGTTCGGTTCTTGTTGGAGTCACAGTTTTTTTTAGTAGAACTTCTCAATTTCTGACGATTGGTGTTAATTTCAATATTTAATAAAATAAAAACAGGGACAGTAACTTAATCGTCCAGGAGAGTGATTCATTTCATCTTCTGGGACGAACGTTTTCAGTTGACATGAAGTGGAGAGAGTATGTTGAATCAATTGCCAAGTCTGCAGCCAAAAAAAATGGTTCACTATATCGGGCAAGACAATTTTTCTTACCTGAATCTATCTTACATATTTATAAGTTTCCCATTCTTCCTTGCTATGAATAATGCTACCGGACCTGGTTTGGTCTTCCTGCTATAAAATTAGAGATTCTTGATAACATCCAAAGAAGTATCTGAAATATCTATGGACTTTACCTGACATCTTGGCTTCAGTCCTTTTCCCACCACCGTAACGTAGCTTTCCTGGGTCTTTTATATTAATACTTTTGTGGGAATTGTTCTCATAGACATTCCACTATGATACGTAGAATTTATGAATTTAAGCGTAATACTAGATTGGCGGCAAGGTCTCATCATTTTACAGTTGAAATGGCTAGATATAACCGTAAGTTATATGATAATAGATTCTCCTCGCCTGTGGATCTGTCTTCCTGCTTCTTGTTTTTCAGTCAACTTCGTTAATGTCAATCATTATCTTCCGTCTTCTTCTTGTTTTTTGTTTTTTTTAATTCTCCTTATTCCTTGATAGTAATTTTTTTCTCATAACACTCAGAAACTCCTTGTGTCGTAGTGGTTACATTGGCTTGCTTGGAGTAAAATGATACCCCCCCCCAAAAAAAACAAACAAGTGTACTCACTAAAAATAACGTTGTTTATTATTATTATTATTATTATTATTATTATTATTATTATTATTATTATTATTATTTTATAATATGTAATAATAATAATAATAATAATAATGATAATAATAATAATACCAAAAAGAGAAAGAGCTACGATATTCTACACGTACGCGCGGGTGGGCGCATGCACAAACCCGCGTACACATATATACATACACAGGCATACAATCAGAGAAGAAGGATCAACCTTACACAAGGGAATAGATTATTTTTCAATGCAATATAAAAGAAAAAAATCGAAAAAAATAAACAGTCAATTTCTGATATCCCCTGAGTGGAGCGATTGCTAGTGGGTCCGGCTACGAAACTCTGGAGTCGGAATGCTGAAGACAACTTCAATCAGCTACGTGACAAGTTTTATATGTGTATTAATCCTATATATATATATATATATATATATATATATATATATATATATATATATATGATATGTATAATATGCGCGTACTCAAAAAACATTGCTGGTACCCCGTGATTAGCAGACGGAGTGTATACTCCTGGGTCCGTCTACGAAACTCAGGAATGGGATGCTGAAGGTAACAACAATCAAGTATGTGACAGACATATGTGTATTAATTCTCTCTTTCTCTCTGTCTCTCTCTTCCTCTGTGTCTCTGTGTCTCTCTTTCTCTCTCTCTCTCTATGTTTAATATATATATTCTCCAACATTCGCACCAACTTCTGCAGTGTGGAATAAGAAAATCTCCGAATAACCTATCTCTCTAGGAAAGTAATCTTAATTCTTCGATTCCTGGCTATCTTCCTGTATTTAGGAAGGACTCTAGTGTCCACATGCATGGCCTGGAAGTTTATGTTCGGGAACATCTTCCGCTGACTAGGAAACTCTCTCTTGTTTCTCCAGACCATTCTTATATTTGTCTCCGTCTTTCTCTACGAAACTCTTGTCAGCTATCTCTTCATTCTCAAACGTCCCTCTTCCTAATATGACTATGCACACGATTACAAATATATTTGTGTTCTGTGAATTTAATGCCGATCATGCCAGGTGGCTTAATCACTCTGTCAATGTCCTCCAAACCCTGAACTTTTGGTCACACAATCTCTAATGCATGTGGTGAACTTCTCGACTATTTTCACCAGTAATCGTGATGGACGCATTTCCCTTCTTGATCTATTCTTTACCTCTATCCTTGATTCATGTCGGACTCTGCAGCTCTGCCCCATGGGAAACCCCGATAGTGACTTCAAACATCTCTTTCCACTCTCTCCTCAGCTAAGAATCAAGAGAATATCTATCTGTTATCAAGGCACTGATTCGAACTCATTTCGTGATTTCCTTCTCGACGTCCTTTGGAATTAAGTTTTTAAACACCCTGTTAAAAATGTGTCTGAGAAGTCTCTTCCTGTAAGAAAACCACCATGTGAGCTTTTCATTCCAGCACGGATGTACCAAGTGAAACGACGACCAGGTCCTTGTTTTCAATATCGGCCATGAATGTACTTGAAAACACATTGGAATCATGACTTCCGGTTCTACAAAAAGACAACACTGATTGTAACAGACATCTCTTTGTACGTAATCGTAAAGAGAGCAAGCAGGTTCTTAAAGAATCGAAGTTAACCTTTGTTGATAGAATGAAAAACACATAGCCTCTCACAGGTTCAGTTCTGGACATTATTGGTCGCTCTGCAAGTATCTGCTGAACAACAGCAAATACTCAGTCATTTCTCTCATCAATCAATTTGAAATTCTGACATCTACACCAGAAAAGGATGACACATCTGGAGTACTCAAACTTGATTTCCAGAACGGAGTCTATACTGAGTGATATGCGCATAACATCGCCTCAGGTTTCAGATATCATTTCCAAACAAGACACCCATAAAGATGTGACGGAATCCCAGCCGTAGTCCTAACGAAATGTGCTCCCGAGCTGATTACTGCTCTCTCCAAACTCTACAACAATTGCTGGTTGCTGCTTTCCATCTTGTTAGAAATCCTCTGTAGTTCCTGTTTTTAGAAATCTGGAGAAATCCCTGACCTCTCAAATTATCGCCCTATTTGTCTCTTACCTACTTTTTTGCAAAATATTCGAAGCTCTAATCAATGCTGAAGTGGTTAAGCATCTTATTTCTCATAACATCCTCTCAAACAAACAATGCGTCTTCCATTTAGCTAGATCTACCGCGTATGTGTTAACGGCCACCCACTGAATTTGCATTTCAAGCACGAGATAATAACGGGAATTCTCAATAAGTAACTCTACATATTTTGAAGGCGTTCCACAGGATTTGACATGCTAACCTTCTCCATTGTTACAGCTTCACAGGATGAATAATATATTTAACACAATCGTTCCTCTCAAATCGGGAAATCAAGGTCTTTTTGAACGGGCTCGCTTCCAGATCATTTCAAATGAACACGGTTGTCACCCAAGGCTCTATCGAGGGCCTACACTGTTTTCGACCTTCATCAATGAACTACTTGATGTCTTCGCTTCTCAAGTAGACATATATGCTGATGACACAACCAATTACTCCCTTCTCAGTAGCAAATACGTCATATCTGATAAAGTAAACATGGGATCTGCACTTGAAAAGGACCACCGATCAGTGGTTAACCGAGACATGTAATGGATTTTAACAACAAAAAAATGCTTTCATTTAACCTTTTCTGCCTCTCAACATCATGGCTGACGCTATACCCCAGGAAAGAAACACACTGTGATTTCTTGGTCCCACGTTTTCAACTGACATGAAGTGAAGAGACCTCATGTAATTAATGGCAGCTTTTAGTGCAAGGAAAGTTGTGTTTGTGTTGTGACAGTAGGTTTTTTTAAATCTACCATTAAATCTATTTCCATATCTACTCTGATGCTTCTAGAGATTCTTGACAAAATCCAAAGAAATCTGTAATATAATCGATCCTAACCTGGCATCTCGACTTCAGTCCTATTTTTACTGGCGTGACATAGCTTCCCTCTTTTTTTTTTTCTTTAAACTCATCCCTTGTAACACACAGCATACTAGTGGAATTACCGCCTTTCTTGGGGTGCAATAAATACTTCTTTATGCCTGTGTGTATTTACAGCATATCTGATACAATATTCACATGAAAATTACTTGCATATACTTATACACCCATATATATATATATATATATATATATATATATATATATATATATATATATATATGCAAATATTTAAAAAACATAGATATAGCAATAAATATTCTTCATCTCTATTCCCGATTTATTAACAGAAGGTCTCATGGAATAATTACGCAAATTCTGTGGAAATATTCTCTTTTAGTATCACTTAGGCAAATACCAGTCCGTGATATATTATGAATATATGAAAATTAAGTCAATTATATATTTTTACTTTAATATTAAAATGAAGGAACTGGCATGTTGTGTTGCTTTCCTTTTCACCTCGTCATTTCTTGCACCTCCCTGCTGTAAATAAGAGCATGATACTTTATCTATCTATCTATCTATCTATCTATCTATCTATCTATCTATCTATCTATCTATCTATCTATCTCAGTCTGTTCGTATCTATCTATCTATCATATGTTGGGTGGTATATTTGCTACACTCTTCGGAAGCTCTAAACGCTGGTATATGACGATGTCACATTCAGAAAATAGCCTTTACTCTTGTTTGCTCTTCGTTGCACCGTAATGTTTTACTTTACGAAAAATGTAAATTTCGCATTATGAATATTAATAAAGCGTCAATGTACAGATTCATTTAATAATAATAATAATAATAATAATAATAATAAGGAAATATAAAATTAAATCCCTAAACTAAATTACATCACTCAAGGAAATGCTGAAACAGAAACTTCAGTTAAAGACACTGAGAACAAGACGATACGAAAAACGGTGCCAGTTCTATGGCCAAAAAAATATTCCAAACGGACCTTAAGAAAATTTACAGGGAAATTGGAAGAACACCTGTACATGTCGAAACGCCAACATCTATTGACAATATGCATACATTTTGGGAGAATATTTTGAGCAGCCCAAAGGAATATAACCCAAATGCAGAATGGATCCAACATGAAGAAAAGCGAATGCTGGATACACATATGCAAGAGTGGGAAAATATAACCACAGATAATTTTAGGCAAGCCCTAAAGTAATCCCCAGAAAATGACAAGGTGCCCAGTTTCTGGGTCTATCATCAATCCATAAAACCCTTGCAAAATATCTATCAACGCCGGATTTGATAAATATGCAAAAGTAACATTCAAGAAATGGAGAATTATAGAAACAACCTCAAGGAATTTAGACATTGTCATAATAATTAGGGGACTAGAAACAGATGAAGAATATAAGTACCCAGGAATTTGCAAAGGAGATGGTATACAAGATACCCACCTGAAGGAGAAGGTAAGAAAGGAGTACTACAGCCGTGTGCGTCTGGTACTAAATACCGAGCTGAACTCAAAAACAGAATATCAGCCATAAACACCTTGTCCCTGTGGTGCAATACAGCTTTAACATCCTGAATTGGACCATAGCTAACATTAAGCGAATGGACGCCAAAACAAGAAAGCTTCTCACTTGTTACTTCATGCATCATCCCAAAGCTGATGTTGATCGTCTGTATGTGCCCAGAATCCGAAGGAGGCAGAGGATTAGTTCAACTAGAACTGTCCTGCAAAACTATAACAATTGGACTCCAAAGATACCTGGAAACCAAGGAAGACTGGATGATATGTGTCAAAGAACATGAAAGTAGTAAGCGCCTTTATTCCGTAATAAAAGAAGCCAACAAGTTCAAAATGGAGTTTCAAATGGATGCAGAAATACAAGTAAACCACAATATACTGATTAAAGCTGCAAAATACATAAAAAAGAAAACAAATGCAACCGACCAGATACACAAACAATGGCAAGATAAACAGCTTCATGGCCAATACTCTTCCCGTACCAAACAAGTTGATATAGACAAGCCCCGTACCATTCAGTGGCAACGTAGGGCAGGGTTAAAAGCTACAATTTTATGGGACTACACAATACACACAGACAGAACAATCAAAGCAAACTGCCCTGACATTGTTTTTAGAGAGCGCAAACAAAAATAGTTTCTCCTTATTGATATGTTCTTCCCTTCAGACTGCAATATATCTTTGGAGATCTTCAAAAAGCTACCAAGGACCTTGAAATCGAAATCTCAAAAATGTGGCACATGGGAACATCAAAAATCACCGTTGTAGTTGGAGCCTTCGGACTGGTTGGAAAAGATTCCAGTAGACTAATTGTAGGGATTCCTGGAAGCATATGCCTTAAAGAAATACAAAACATTGTTCTCACAAGTACAGCCCACACCTTACGAAGGGCTTTATCTATGTAAAATTTGTTTTTTTTTCCAGTGGAAAATATCATGATGCTATTTCTAACTTTAGTTCCCTGGGAGGGACCCGGAAAGAAATGCGTACGCATCAGTAATGAAACAAAATAATAATAATGACAGCAACAAAACAACAAAATAAGTAGAAAAAGGAATAATATAAAGGTTAGGAAGTCCCAGAGAGAGAGAGAGAGAGAGAGAGAGAGAGAGAGAGAGAGAGAGAGAGAGAGAGAGAAAGAGAGAGAGAAAGAGAGAGAAAGAGAGAGGTACGAGAAGAAGTAACGTGAAGGAGATATATGAAAATTTACGTAGTCCGAGGTAGAATGAGAATGAAATCAGAGTAAAAAGAAGCAAAATACGTTTTGAGAACAAATGAGAATACCCGGGACAATAACTATCGAACTCTCACCCCAACGGCTCTGTTATCAATAATAATGATTTTGAGTAGTAAATTATTCTGCTTTTCTGATTTCGATTGTAATAATAATAATAATAATAATAATAATAATAATAATAATAATAAGAAGAAGAAGAAGAAGAAGAAGAAATAGGACCACTCACGCAGGAAAAAACATTTTACATACAGCAGCAGATCAGAGGTTGATACAAAAATAAACAATATTAAAATATAACATGGCTGACGGAATGAACAAATGCCCAATGCTGTGTACAAAAACACAGAGGAAAATAAAACAGTAGGTCAACCATCAATCGTTTCCTGCCAGTGCTACTCATAACCATCTGCGAGGACTTTGGAGCGGAACAATGGGGAAAATATAAAGACTTTGATCTAGAATTTCTCACTGTATGTAATGTGAAATCGACTGTCTCTTCAACAATTGAGAAACATTGAACAGAATCTCAAAATCCTTTACGAGAAAACATACACGGCAAGACAAGATATTTCTTCATACTCCGTAGATATTTAAATTTTTACTATTACTATTATCTTCATTATTATTTATTGATTGATTGATCTATTGAGAGAGCAGCATACAAACAAACTGACGCGGGGGTACAAATACACAAAACCAAATATAGCCCATCAGAAGAGCCAGTGTTATAGCGCTATGAATGTTTAACGTACTTTTTATAGATACAAGTATTTAAATACTTGTATCTATAAAAAGAACGTTAAACATATCATAAATGTCTTTAAATATGTATATGCCTGTGTGTGTATCCATATAGGTCTGTGTATGTGTTAGTAATTTAGCTTTTACTATGTTTTTTCAACCACCACACATGAAAATCAGGTTGAAAGCTAACAACCCCTCTTCCCACACATATGTCTTCATTATTATAAATCCCTAGAAAATAGATTTTCTTGGTCAAGCGTCTACATTTCCTGTTTTCTTGGGGGTTTTTTTTGTAAATATTCTGGGCAAATTTAAATTTAAACCATTTGTAATTTCGGTCTGATGAGACAGGTGTCGAAAACTTACGCATTGAAATAAATTATAATTTGTAACCGTGTTTTAAATTATGCGTTACCTTTTTCCTTGAATTATATACATATCTATCTATCTATCTATCTATTTATCTATCTATCTATCTATCTATCTATCTATCTATCTATCTATCTATCTATCTCAGTCCTTTTCATATCTATCTCAGACCTGTTCATATCTATCTATCTATCTATCTATCTATCTATCTATCTATCTATCTATCTATCTATCTATCTATCTATCACAGTCCTTTTCATATCTATCTATCTATCTATCTATCTATCTATCTATCTATCTATCTATCTACCTATCTATCTATCTATGTATCTATCTATCTGTCTCTCTGTCTCTCTGTCTGTCTCTCTCTCTCTCTCTCTCTGTATATATATATATATATATATATATATATATAATCATTTCACCTCAAGTAACGCAATAAGAACACTAATACAGTGGATTAGTGAGTGTGAAGGAAACAGTGGGCAATAATAAAACAAGATTCAAGTAGACAGAAGATGACGATTGACATTAGATTTTTGTAGATTATAATTGACAGGAAAGCAATAATCTGAGTTTCAAAAATGATAAGTTAGGGAGAAGAAACTAAGAGAATAAAACTATTAGAATATAACTTATGGTTATATCTAGCAATTTCATCATTAAAATGATGAGACATAGCTGCCAATCGAGTAATGCACTTTAATTTAAGAAGCTGAGGTACCATTTGATATAATATACGAGTAAAATAGTAAAAGTCATATATTTTCTTTTGTCATTTTTTCAGTTTCCTTTACTTGCAACTCCCCTTTAGTGCCTTGCTTTGGATGAAATGATTAAAATATATGTATTCAAAATATTTTATTTGGAGATAATGAGACAGGGTAGAAAAGCTTATGTTTGACTTATTCAAGTTGGAATAAAAGGCAAAACTGAGTGTAAGGAAAATGGGTTGAGTCTTTTCATGATAAACAGATCCAATGCCCAAAGTGTATATATATATATATATATATATATATATATATATATATATATATATATATATATATATATATATATATGTATATATATATATATATATATATATATATATGCATGAAGCGCTTAAAAATAAAAAAATAATAAAAAATAATAATATATATTAGAGAGCAATTGATGTCTGTTGGATTTTAAATCCGTCCACTCTGAGTAGATCTCTGAACGTGCATATTGCACTGTGCTACTATAGCAGTTCCGATGACTGGTGGTATTATGTATGGTCCTGGTCTGAAGTATATTTTCGAGAATTGTGTTATTAGTACCCTCTGAATGCATTTTCCTCGTAGTGAATCCTTTTCAGACTGGCATTTATTATGTCAATATTGTGGTCAGATATACTCCAGTGAATTACCAGTGCATTTAAAATAGAATGAACCATATCTGTGTGATACTCATATCTTCTTTTTTAATCTGCGTTGTTTTAATTTTTTCCATTTCACATCAAGGAAAGTGATAATGTCACTAAGACGTAGTGTATTACAGGAAATGAGAATACTTTAGTGAGGAGAAGTGAGAAAAGGACAAAGGAATAGGGTTCTGGAAGACAGAAGATGGTTTTTGATGTTGAATTAAAGTTTTTGAAGATTGTATGCAACAAGAAATGAGAAGGGCGTTCCACAAGTGAGAAGGATGAGAAAGTGACTAAATTCCAGATGCCAGATGAGGACCGATAACATTACAGACCCATCTCTGAATTTTGTCAAGAATTTCAAGATTTACTGCAAGAGAACTAGACCAGATGCGGCAGTAGTATTCAATGCACAGCCAAACGGTAGATTTATAGATGTATGTATATTTAACCCATTACTGTTCATCCTGCTCAAACCCGCCCCCATAAATATTGGAGAACAAAGTCTCATTGTTCACGTGACTTCCCGTGTTATTTACGATGATGTTGTCATATATTATAGCAGAGAAAACATAGGGCGGGTTACAGTGGCTTGAACATTGAGAGCCAATATTTACAGGGCAGGTTTGTGTGAGGTGAACACTCACGTGTTAAATAATAAAGAAACAAAAGATGTATGTGAGGTAATAAAACAGAGAGTATATTTTTATATAACTCTGCTTTTGATATTTGGTCTCATGGGTAGAACATATTGAGTTGCTGATTACTGTTTCATTGTATTATACATAGCAACCATACGAAGCAGGTCGATCAGAAAAAAGCTTTAAGATGTCACAGAGTCTATCTTCATCAATTACTTTAAATTTTCATTAAAACCATTTTAAATGAATGCAGTTACTGATATAAAAGAAGTAAAAGTAAAACAGGATACATTTATAAACCAATTGTTAATTTTGTTGAAAATCGGTTGAAAAATCAACAAAATATAAGAAAGAAACCAGTAAAAATCGCCATTTTCGCAATTTATGCGGGATTTCACTATATAGGTGAACTCAGTTATCAAATAAAATGACTGTTAAATAATCATTTTATTGTTTGGTTTCATTTGAGTGAAGTTTGTATTAGATTACTTGAAAATTTAAGCAGTTTTTGTTTAAAATTTGTGTTGAAATCGATTTGTGTCAAAATCGATTTTTTGTTTTCGTGCTTTTTCGGTAATCGCAAAATGAGGTATCGTTGAGCTCGTCATGATGTAAGTAACCTACATACTGACTTTAAATGAAACCGGAGGAAAACAGTTGAATTATTCGATTTATGATCGGCTTTATTGATTATTTTGTTAAAAATTATCGGTTTTTACGCAAATAACCTAACTCTTATAATATTGTACATTGTTTGTGCCAAGTTTGGTCAACATTGTTCGGATAGATGTCGAGTGAAAAGATATCCCACAGACAGACATCCTTTGTATAGACTACAATTTCTCTTGTCTCCAACACCACATACCAACCAAACAACAAATAATACTCGTTTTGTTACTTGCCCGTCTTGCTGATTCTCATTTTTCCGAGTATATTTTTGGATATATAAATGTTAGGATATTATAATTATTTACTCAGATTTATAAATCCACTACATTTTTCTTTTGCTTAGTTGTAGTAATAGTCGTAGTATATCGTTTTACCAGCGTTAGGTCTCTATTCGTATCTGGCGCACTAGAGACGTTGTAAGAATATTAGATGCAATATTAAAGGTAGCAGAGATTTGAGGAAAGCCTGAAACATTTTAAACAATGTTAGTATTGGAAACTGGAAGAATATCAAAGAAAGTTCAAAGACATGAACCAAGTAGGAACCACTATAGGCATGACATGAAAATAAGCAAATATAATATTTTATTTCTTACATCACACGTTCCTTTTTTAAAATTAATATCTACTGTTTATATGTTCAGAAACCTTTCGGGATATGGTGGACCATGACTGCAAAATTTATGAATTGTGTTGCTCTAAGAAACTTATGACGACTTACTAATCATCTTTGTCGCAGTTCTATCGCCACTTCACACAAACTAATTTCTCTCTGTCGCTCTTGCATTCAATGTCCTGCAAAGGTTAAAATCTGCAGACATTTTTTCCAAATTATGTGTCCCTGAAATGGTAGCCATCTGTTTCTTGTTATAAGAATAAATCTCCCTCTTCCTAATATCCTTACGGTGATAAAGTATTTTGTGTTATTTTAGGTACCTACGGGACACAGTACGCTATTTACAGGTTCGCGTCCAAGTGATTGCAGTATTTTTTAACATTTAAATTATTAAAACATAATTAAAAAATAAATATTATTTAATTTAGATTAAAGTATTGTTTCAAAATCTTTCAGGAAATTACTTTAGTATCCTACTCAAAATATATAAAATCGAGATAAAAGTTCTATAATAATATTCTTAGTCTCACAGACCGTTACTTCTCTTTACCTATATTAGTTCTTCCATATTGACCGATGTATCTATCCAGGTATTTTATTTATCTATCCAGGTATTTTACTTATGTTTGAGGCGATAGCGAATTTATATCTAAAGCCAGTCATCAAATTTTAAAGCAGAATTTTGAATGCATGTTCTAAAGAGGCTGTCCGCTCTTTAAATGTATGCTAAATATTTTGTAAACTATAATTAGTTAAAAATATTCATTGCTATGTATTTCTTAATTAGTTTTCAAGATTACGATGTGTGGTATTTAACTCAGGTACTGGTCAATAATTCCAACCTCTATCCCGACTGAGAGGTACTGTTCGATAGGAAAGCCACCTGGGGATTGTCCTAATATAAAGAAAAAACAAACTAAAAGTCCCATCCAAAAGGTTAAAATTGTGGTAATTACCATGGCGGCCACGTCGCAATAAGATGTGATGCAAGCTTCATCTTTAAGTGAGTTTAACGGCCATACCTCGCACAAATTCTCAAGGCTTCTCAGGAACTGTTTGATTAACCCAACCCCATCCCAAGGGAGAGGTACTGCCTGAATGGAAAGGCCCCTGAATCGTGGGCTAATATTCAAATAATACAAATGCCAACCAAAAGGTTAGAATTTGTTTAACGTCCAACCATATCAACTGCTATTTATAAGGTGGAGATGTGCATATGGATACAAGAGAAAACATACTCTAAATACTTGAGCTTTTAATGAAATGATAGTACACCCACAGTATTCACTGTGCATTGTTGCTTGTGCCTGAGAAATATATACCATTTCAAAAGTACGGAAGTTTAAGTATCTGGGAAGTATTTTAAAAGAGGATGTAAATACGATAAAGAATTCCGAAAGCCCGATGGAAAAGCAATAAATGCCTCCCAAAAGCGAAGCAAAGTAGTAATCAATTGGAAAAGTTCAACAGAAACGAAGAAAAGAATACTGAAATATTACGTGATATCAAGCATCCTATAAGGCAGTGAACACTTGATTCTCCCCTCACAGATGAAGAGAAATCCGGGAGCACCTCTTCATGATGCCGTCTATCACTGCTCTCCACAACCTCCTATTCTTAGTGAACCATAGAAGACGTTGTTCGTTTGTTAACCCCTCCCCGTCCTTTGTTCACCCATTGATTCACAGAAGCTGATAAAGTAGATTGACGACCGCCGTCCTCCATCTCTCTGCCTTCGATATGACCCGTGAAGGTTACGTTTTACAAGTCCCACTTCCTCATTATGTAACCAATAAATTTCAGCTGCCTCTTTCTGATTCTAAGTATATTTGCTATCATTTAAGACTTCTTCGTCGCTTACTCGCTCGATTCATGTAATTCTCAGTGTCTTTCTGTAGATCTACATTGCTATTACCTCATGTTTCCTCTCAATCCTTGGTGAGATTTTCCGACATTTACTGCCAAAGAAAATATTGATACCACATAGCAGTTCAGCAATATTTACTTAGTTTCTAACGGAGATTTCTTGTTTCTTACTACTTTGTGTTACTTTTGGAATGCATGTGTCGGTAATTCAATGTGCATTTGAATTTCGCTTTTGCATCTTCCATCCTCTGTAGAAGCAATTCCCCGATATTTAAATTTCTGTACTTGCTTCATTTTGAAACCTACAATGCATCTTGGGAATTTTCACTTGCTGATAACCTTACTTTATGTCTTCTTACAGTTGATATAGAATCCTTTGAACTCGCTTTCTTTACTCCATTATATCAACTAAAAGAGAGGAAGGTTTGAAGTGCTTCATCGACAAAGTTCTAAAGTGACACGGCGCATTGGATTCTTCCAAGGATATTATAAAGATTTTCCGGATATTATAAAAATATTTTTACTTGAATGTTTTTGTTGAAATATCTAAATACAATTTTGTTATAATGATATATATATATATATATATATATATATATATATATATATATATATATATATATATATATAATACGTTAGGATATTCTGCATTAAGTAATAGGAAATGATATTCTTCACTGCGTAATATATAAGGATATTCAACACCAACAGGTAGCGATATTAGACAGAACGTAATATTTTCGGATATTATGCACTTGTTAATAGGGAAGAATATCCGGCTCTACATAATACTTAAGGCTATTCGACACTACTTAATATGTAAGGATGTTCGACGGTACGTAATATCTAAGGCTATTCGATGGTACGTACTATTTAAGGAAATACGACTGTACGTAACATCTAAGGATATTCGATGGTACGTACTATTTAAGGATATACGACGGAACGTAATATCTAAGGCTACTCGATGGTACGTACTATTTAAGGATATACGACGCTACGTAATATGTAAGGAAATTTGACGGTACGTTATATGTAAGGATGGATATTCGACGCTACGTAATATGTAAGGAAATTTGACGGTATGTTATATGTAAGGATATTCGACGCTACATAATATGTATGAAATTCGACGCTACGTACTATATATGTATATTCGGCCCCAAGTAATGCGTAAGTATTTTTAACACTGCGCAAGTTGCCTGGTCCGCTAGGCAAAACTAAGGAAGTAATCTTTCGAATAATTTCCTTAGATGAACGCTCATTTTACCTTTCTCAAATCACGACATTTATCTGAATCGAAAAATGTATATTATAGTCTTTTAGTCACCGGAGATATATAATTTAAGATTCCTCATCTAGTAACATGTGGAATTGGATGTATGGGCGAGAGAAAACTGTGGAGAGAAAATAATGTGAACCGGAACAAAAATCAAAAGTATGAAATCAAATCCATTTATTTTCTTGGTCAACTAAGAGACAATCGATTTTAAAGCATAAAATCACACTAACGAGCAGAATATGAAAAAAGAGCAAATATGACCTATATTTTAGAATCGTTTTCTAGGTGCGCAAATTTAAGCTTATTCCAATGTTGAAGTATCTCTGTCCTTTTCTACGGGATCTTAATCTCTCTGACTCTATCTGTGCACATACCCACTCACGTACAGAGTAGGTTCTTTTCTATCAATATGATTATCTAATCTCTCTTGAGGACGCCTGTACAAAAACATTTGTGTTATATCAACAGCCACAGAGTCAAGCTGTGGTTTGTACTATGAACTCTGTGGTTATAGCTTCAGGGAAAGAACGTATAAAATCTGACGTAATCAAAATGTTTGAACGCTGAAACCGTTGATTATAACAATTTATGACTTCGTTCTCGAACATCAATCGACGGCTTCCAAGCAATTTCGTCTACCCAATTTAATTCAGGAAGCTTGTGTCACACTGTTGTATGGTTTTCAGGCACTTCTCAAAGACTCTCCACTCTGAAAGCCTCTCTCCACGTTGATAATATCAAGATGTCAATCCCTTGACAAATCTAACAGTTATTTCCAGTTACGCACGAAAGAAAAAAAAAGAGTTCCAGCATTTCATCTTTTAAAAAGAAAGGCCTGATTCAAAACCATAGCGTAGAGACATAGAAGGCAATTTTGGTTATATTTATAATTTAATGCTATTTTTCACAATGATGTGCACCCTTTACAAGGTACAAGAGCCACTCGATGTAAAGGGTTACAGAGTAAAAGCACAACTTATGGGTATATGTTGGGAAGAAAACGATTATCCCTAGATTTGAACCGGATAGTATTGTGATCTGGGAAGTATCATTTAGGTTCGTGTTAATAAACTGACCGAGTGGGACCTACATCCATAAACTACAGTGTTTAATTTTATTAATGTACAGGATTAAAATATTTCCACTGTATAAATAAATTTATTCTTTTTATTCACTACTAGAGAACCCAAAATAATTTTGTGTTATTAAGAAAAAATGGTAAGGAAACCAGCATATGCTGTATAAGAAATAAAAAGGTGACATTTCTAGGAAACAATGAGGAAAGACAGATTAAAAGGTTTGGCACTCACAGGACACACTGATGAAAATGACAGACGAAAATATCAAGCTTGTGTGACTGGATAGCAAACCAGGGTATAGGATGGTTAGTGGAAAGGCCAGCATTGTTAAAAGCTAAAAAAGATAGGAAGTTGTTGAGAGACATGCTCTAAAGGAACATCGCAGCATGAAGAAGAATTACAATACATCATTCTCATAGTACCGAACCGTGGGTTTTCATTTACAACTGCTCAAACGCTTCAAGCAGCACTCATTCCCTATTATCCTCAGTGTCTACTGATGAGATTTCATTGTTGGATATCAGTGCTGTCAAGATGTCAGTTATGTGCCACAAGATGCGTCTAATTTGAGTGCGTCGTACCTTTTCAAAAATGAAACAATGTTGTCTGAAAAATATTTTTCACAAGTGTAAACAGATAATCTACACAGAGAAGGTAAAATTATCGTTTTAAGAGACTTTAGCCCCTTTTGGATTCAAATATCAGCTGCTGATAGGCAAACATGGCAACAGCACTTACAAAAAATCCTAAAAAGTGACAAATATGTGAGCAACGGTGAACTTTTAGATGAAATGGAAACAAAAAAGAAATATATATTTAACATCGAGAAGAAACAATGGAATTTCTTGGGTACATAATGAGGAAAGATGGATTGGACAAACCTATACGCAAAGGACAGATTGAAGGCAAGACGGGCAGAGAAAAACAATGCATAACTTAGTGTGCTTCAGTAAATGGATGACGTAGCAAGGTTTAGGCAAAAACTGAAAGACAAAATTAATTAAGATCTACAAAGGACAAGGAATTTTGGAGAAACATGATCGCCTACGTCTTGAAAGGATACAACGTATAGACGAATAAGTCCTGGAGAAAGGAAAAACGGCCCTGAAACATGGCATTCAACAAAATTCCATCAACTTACATCTGAAATGATCTCTTGCCGCTGTTGTGGCAAAACAATAGATTCAGATTAGCATTAGTTATCAGCCGACACGCATCAGAATTTCTTATTTTCACTGTTCACAATGGCTAAGGCCATAAAATAGAAACAGATAAAGTAACTCCGAAAACCTGCTTGTAGGAAATTCATATTTGATTTAAATATTTAATATAAGAAAATATTAATTATTTCATGTAATTTTGCATTGTCGGAATGACGATTAAATCTATGTAATTCCATATTTTACTCGTTTTCTTTTTCCGTCTTTCTTCGATAATAATCACCTTGGAAAATAACTATTTTGGTGGGATCTGTATCATTTGCATGGATATAGAATTTCAGCTTGCATATAATTTTGTGAAAGTAATTACTGCACAAAGTGATGTTTCATTCCGACTATCTTGTCGTTAGACGATTCTGACGTAAGTCGATTACCTTTTGCATTGAGCTGTAGCAACGGCGCCATTTAACATTAGTGTCTTAAAAAACTGTTTCTTTTCTTTGGTTTTGATAAACAGCATGAACAAAGTTTTCATTAACTCACGTTTATTCAAAGGTGTGCGAAATGAGACAACTGATTCCTTTCATGCTTTTTAAATACTGTCAGACGTACAGACATAAACGCTGGTTAGAGGATTCTTTAGAAGATATTGCCATTAAGCAACCGTTGAGCTAAGTAAATTAAGACAAAGCCGGGAATCTCTGGTGTAGATACCAAGTGACTGCACTTAACTTATCACCCTTGGTGCCTATATACTTGATTGTTTTACGACAGTCAAGAGTGTGATGTGTAGACAGTTGGAACTAGCGTACCTCTTACATCTTAACTCGGGAAATCAATATATATATATATATATATATATATATATATATATATATATATATATATATATATATATATTGTCATCCACAGACAGACTGTTTCGCTGTATCACAGCTCATCAGTGTGGCTAGACGTCCGGTTGCCTGTGGCTAGAATCGAAAACCGGCTGAATTCGCGTCAGTCGGAAATTTTACCCTGAAGCCGTTGGCGCACGGTAGAGAAGAAGGTGAATTTAAGCGTATTTATATTTATATATATATATTTAGGAATCGGAGAGCCGAGTTCGAATTCCATTCGAATCCATTACATTCACTTACGTGCTAATACGGTTGGGAAAGGTGTGAATCCTCTTCTT